>BMAV01008203.1:113731-143599 GCA_019973955.1 Trichonephila inaurata madagascariensis | reverse complement strand
ATATATATATATATATATATATATATATATATATATATATATAGATAGATAGATAGATAGATAGATAGATAGATAGATAGATAGATAGGGAGAGAGTGACCTAATAGTAGGAATTGAAAAATATGGGTCATTCTAAGTTTATGACCAAGAGTAATCATTCCAGAATAAGGAAAATCGATTTTATTTATTTTGTAAGATGTAATTTGATGAAAATACAAAGAAGCATTTAAAATAATTTTTGTAATTAAGACTGATTTATTAAATGAAAGTCTGACGAACAATAATCTTCCAAATAGCTCTCTTTTTGCTTTTTTGTCTCTCTCTCTCTCACTAACACACGCAAACGCTAGGGCTGGAACTTGAGCTAGTTTGTCATTGGCCGCTAAATTTTTATCATTTGCATTGTCTATTATAATTCAATATAGTCCTATTCGGAAAAATCCCTCATGATACATCGCTTTTTGCTAGTATATTATATAACTCTATTAATCTGTATTCAAAGAAATATTACAAAAATGGCAAAATATTTAATGGAATTCAGTATAATCATCGATATACAAGCTCAAAGGCATTTACAAAATTCCTTTTCAAATCAAAACATCGGCAACCTTATAGTAGTGGTGTGCCAAACAAATACACTAATATGATTCAGTGTGCCATGCAGTAAGAAATATTTGAAACAATGCGATTCACGTGGCAATACATGCAGAGGTCGAAAATACAGAATTAGAAATTATATATTAATTATACACATCATTTGAAAATGTTTTTTACCATTACATATAACTATTCCTTCAACATAAAGAATTAAATTTGTACATATATATTATGCATTATGTAACCTTTTAAGAATATTTATTAAAATAAGAAATAAACGACACACATAAAATATAAGTATTCGTGTAACATTGTTTAATAAAAAAAATTAAAATATTTTACAGCAAATCTTGTCCTTTTTCAAAGCACTGATTCATATCACTATATCAGGAATATAATTTGTGACTTTCAATTTGACATATGATTATGAATGTTCAGTTGTTAAACAGCATTTGTGGACTTAAAATATATTTCATATCAGAAAAAATTGGTGCTTATTGATATGCAGAACCAAAATCGGTAAGACAGAGAACACGCAATTTTCTAAAACAATTAAATCTTTCCAGCAATGACATACATCAATTTAAAGTAGTTGTCAATTTATCATTAATAGTTGTCTTCCAGATCTTTTCATAATTCCGTAAATTTTTCTTTCAATATTTTTGAATGTTCTTTTTACAACGCAGCAATAAGTTATGTTTCATTTTGTATTAAACAATCGTTTTGTGTGGTTTGAATTTAATACTTAACACTAATGATGAGTCACATTTAAACAGAGGATATTGGACTTTTTACATAAGACATGCAAACTACACGTAAGCACATTCAGCAGAATCGTCTTATTGAAAGTAAGAAAACGCCTTTAAATAAAAATGTGTGAGGCGTACGGAAAAGAGACAATCTCATAACTTTGTAGAGTGAAAACTGAGAACTGCTCGCTTACCACCTGTGACATGTATGCCATAGTTTGCCCTACCCTTGTTATATAGATTATTAAATACATAATAATAATTCGCCATTATATATATATATAATTTATCTTTTGTAACCTTGCTAAATGACTATTAAGTGTATACTTTGATTTTAAGATGTATTATCTTTTGTTATTCATTTTTCTAATGCATTGTTGAAATTATAAGTTCCATTAGATCTAATACACAATTTTTTTGAAGAAAAAAATGTTGAATAAAAATAATAGTATCCCTAAAGCATATATTTTTTGTATGTTTATGTATGTTTAAGGTATCCGACTACGTTTGGAACCGTGTGATTTTTAAAAATCGCATAAATGGATATTTTCATGATATTTAGTGTCACTTAGATTTGAATACATGTATAAAATTATTTTAAGGACATTTTGACAAAAAAAAATTTATTTGAATACAATATTTTGGCAAAAAACTAACTTAGAATAACCTTTTTTCAAAAGGTTCTCCTTTTGTGAAAAATGCTTCTATTATAATATTTTGCCTGTATATAGCTCAGACCTCTGTACAGAGGCTCAACTATGATTTTTGAAAAATTCACATTATTTTCAGAGATACAACCCATTGAAACAATGATCAGCGTTTTTTTCTTAAAATTTCTCCCCTTTGTTGTCGTAAAACATGGATAAACCCACTTCTATGTTATATATTCCAAAAATTCTAGTTGAGCCTCTGTACAGAGGTCTGAGCTATATACAGGCAAAATATTATTATAATAGAAGCATTTTTCACAAAAAGTGAATGTTTTGAAAATGGGTCATTCTATGTTCATTTTTTGTCAAAATATTGTACTTACATAATTTTTTATTGTAATAATAGTTTTAAAACAATTTTATATACATTTTCTAATCTAACTGACACTAAATATCATAAATATTATCCATTTATACGCTTTTGCAAAATCACGGTTCCGAACGTAGTCAGATACCTTAATTAGAAATACGTTGAAATATATAAAAATAGATTTAATGCAGCGTTTCTCAAACTGTGAGGCATGCCCCCTAAGGGGGCGTTATAACTCTCCGAGGGGGTGCGCAAACATATTGAAATGTTGAGAACAAAAGATTTTAAAAAATTATTAAAATACAAAAGTAAACAACAACAACAAAAAAGATACATTCTGATATAATAAAAATAAAATTAACATTTACACTGATATCATACACTTATAAATGTATCAGTACTGCACAATGTATTCTTTAATTAATTTAACAATGCTAAGGGAGAAACAAATTTAATAATTACCAGTGACCCTATTGGCTTGTCATATATAAAATTATGTTCAAAACAAAAATTATCACTTATCTTGACAATTTTTTTTTGGACAGTTTATATATTATCCCTTAACTGCCGATTAAAAGTTACGCGATTCACTGCCCAATGCCTTCGTTTTCCACGTAGTTGCGTGTATGTGATGTTTTGATGGTAGGGGAGAAAAGGAAAATGTGTGAATAAGCAAATCCTCTGAAATAAGTAAATCATTTGCTAATACTATCAAGATCCTTTTTTGGATTGCAAAGAATTTGAAATAATTTAATGGATGGCAGTGCACAGAAAAAATCGCACTTTAAGGCGTATATATACGTTCGGGGCATTAAACGAACCTGTTTAGCGAGACATATATATACGCCGGTGGCACTTAAGAGGTTGAAATGGTATTGTAGTTTTAGAGTTGAAGTATAGTATTATTGAATTCAAGGTTAATTGTATATAGAGGGGAAGGCGATGAAAATTATGAGTGAGTATTGGGTCGCCAATATTGAAAGTTTGAGAAGCACTGATTTAATATATATGTATATTAATTTTTGGGCCGTGGGTAGCCTAGTGGTTAGAGCATCGGACTCCAGACCGGAAGGCCTGGGCTCGATGCCCGATGCCACCAAATACCCACCGAGTACACACGGAGTACGTGCTCGTTAAATCAGTGGGTCCGAAAGTCTTGTGGGCTGAATCACGAGTGCAATGGGCTGGAGAATATTTCTCTCCCCTCCAAATCCATGCCTAAATTGTGAAGGTGGAGTTAGGTGGTGTCACCATCTATCGTAAAGAAGTCCAACCTGACTCTGACAACATTCATTCCTTCCCTTCGGGAAGGACACGACAACAACATATTAATTATTGAATTCTAAATATATTTTTTTTAATTTTTGAAATTCAATAACAGATTGAAGTTGCTTGTATGTTAGAGAACTTCTTTGATCCGTATGTCAGGACTTCAGTTCCTTTTAGCAAACAACGCATACATAAACGATCCGCTATAGAAGATGAAAATAAATGCACTACACGATCTTGCAGTATTTATTTACAGATTATTTCTAGAATGTTATGTTATGAATAAAATTAATAAGAGATATCTCCTTCAAAGAAATAAAAGCAATGAAAAGAAAATTCAACGTGTTTCTCACCGCCCACTCTGCACGTGGCTTGAACAGGAGTTGCAACATTGAAATTTTATATACACACAATAACAAGAGGAAGCGTAACTCACGAATTTTTATTTTGAGTGCGCGTAATCGCAATTATTATCTTAAAATTCCAAACAAGTAGTCCACAAAGAGTGTTAATCATTTTTAAAAAGGGAGCATTTAATAATTGAATAGTATTTTCTATAGATCCCTTTTCAGTTATTTGAAGAACATTAAAGGAATGAAATTAATTTTTTAATTTCTAATTATTATTTGGCATAGAATTAATTTCTTAATTACTTTCTGTTGAGATTAAAGTGCACTTCACTGGCAACTCAAAATTCATTCTGTAAAGATATACAGTAATACCCCCGAACTTACGCGATAAGTGGAGGGGGGGGGACTGAGTGATAACCGCGTAAGTAGAATTCTCGTAACTCGGGATAAGATTTCGCATATACATGTGGGAATATTCTATGGAGATCCCTCTCTAGATGGCACTGGCGACGCAGCCACCAGCTAATTAACGAGAGGAGAGAATTAATGAGCGAGAGAGAACTCGACGCGGTCGGAGATCTACCTCAGCTTAAACAAACGGAACAACCGGGAACTGGCCGTGTCGGGACCAGATATCCGTTGTTCGGAAGAAAGTGACGCGTAGGTCACTCACATCATAGTGAACTGTTGTGCGTGAACAGTACTAGGACTTTAAACCATTTGTATCATTGCTGAGTGCAAGCTGTGTTTAATGTAAATATCATTCACAATATTTTCGTATTTCTCTATGTAAACGTGTATACTAGTTAGTAGTGAGTAGAACTGTATTGTCAGCCATTAAACATTACATTTAGTAAAAACCAGTGGCATCATTAAAATACCCCTAGAACTGTGCCATAACCCTACATGCATACATGTATAAATTATTTTTAGTTGGAGCCGGAGACAATAAAATAATAATTTAGAAAAAAAAAAGTGTTTATATAACCTTAGATAACAGGAATACAAAATCGCAAATCAAAGTTATTTTGATGTAGAAGGTTCCATAAAACCTAGCAAGTAGTCTGTCGGCTCAAAATTTTTGTTTGTTTTTTCTGCAAAATTTCCTCATAACATGCTAATAGTTTTTTTATTCCTTGAAAAAATACGCTCTTCGTTGGAGCCTGCATTTTCCAAAATTTTTAACCCTTTTTCCAGTAAACAGACATTCTCTGTCAAATTCCCAACCGTCATTCGATCTTCTGATTAATTGGGTCTAAAGTTCTTCAATGTCTTGCTCTTGCTCATGGATTTCAAGGATCTCATCAAATGTTAGCTCCTGATTGTAGGAGAGAGAGATAATCCAGTAGTTCTTGAACGTCATTACTATCCACTTCCAAATTTATTTGCCTGGCAAGACCGTACTGGCAATGATTCCTCCTGAACTTTAGTAAAGGGAGGAAGGGGGAGGGGAGACGAATCCACGAGATCTTAAAATCGCGTAACTCCGAATTCGCGTTAGTCGAGGTGTTACTGTATACGATGCCGTACTTGACTACAATCAAAATTTTAAGCAATTTGTCCTGGATGATGTAATTGCTTTGACTGAATTCAATTTACTTTATTTTTCATGATACACATAACTAATCAACAGAAAACATTTCCTTTTTGATATCTGTGCTTTTTTTATGTGTATCGTTGCCCTTAATATAAAAGGATACTCTTTCTTTGTCAAAGAATGTGGCTTTTATATTTCATCCAACCGTGGATGGTGAGTATAGAAAAAAGTGCAAAATCAAAATTTAAAATGAAGACTATTTAAAGAGGTGGAGTATAACAAATCACACAATGCAGAAATATTCTGGTTAATAAGCATCTGTGCTGAGAATTATCTTATGAGAAAAAATCTCGTGGGAAACATATATTTTGTTACGGGGATGCCCCTTTTCAAATGTAGGAAATGCTCGCGCAATTAATAGGCACAGTGGCGTAATGGAGAATATTAGGGCCCCCTGCAAAATCATGTTTGGGGCCTCAAGCCCAAGTACGTACTAGGTGTCAATCAGGCTTTGGGTACCCTAGAATCCCTGGGACCCCCACAATATGCAGGGGTGTACATTACGCCACTGAATAGGCAGGTACATTCGAAATAAATCATAAACTCTTCTGGAACTTTCTAGTACTTACAGCAGGTATTTTTCTAAAAGGAAACAACTAAATATATATGAATCCACAACATCACATATTCAGATATCGTATAAATACTGAGCAACTTCATAATCACAATTTAGTGCAAAGCAAATAAAAAGTGCAGTCACTTTCACATGTTTGACACCAAAGTTCCTTCCTTGCATCGTCCTTATACAAAAGAAGCCGTTCTAAATGCTTCTGGAGTTATCTTTTCCAATAATCCTCCTAGATCCTTCTGAATTTTTCTATGATCATTTATTTTTATTTTCAAATTTGCGGAACAAATTTATCGGTAATTCTGTAGCAAAAGTTACTTGTATTCTACGTTATTGAAAGAATATCTTCATTCAACCTACAAATGAACTCTCCTGTCATAATACTCTTTCGGCAGAAAAGCAAATAAGAGTCCGAAATTTCTGTAACAAAAACATCAAAAATTTATAAACCCAACGGTATTAAAAATAAAAATTGTATTTTTAAAAAAAAATGCAATAAAAATTACACAATTGACATTGTTTAAATGCATACAACATCAAAACAGAATATACAATTCATTCATTGAATTTATTGCAGGAATTCACACATATGAGCTAAAGTGTTTAAAACTACATTTGTTATTTTTCAGCAATCTCAAGTTTTTCTTAACAAAGCATTTAAATTAAGTCGATGAATAAATTTTTAGAATTATATACCTCATCTGTCATGTTGACATTTCAAACATCTATTTACGCATACATTATAGCAACTATGGTCATCGAACTTGTGGCCAGACTATACTTTGAAGGCAATAAAGTAAGTGAACGAATTATAAAAATTTTTATTTACTGTTTGACGAAACTATTTAAATTTGATGCAAATGGAGTTCTCATATGTCCAACAGATATCCATCGGAACATATTCGCAAAAAACTAAATAGCTCAATTTTACGCAACAAAAAACTTCTAGAATTATCAACAGTCATGGTTCAAAATCGTGAACAAAACTCACCAAAATTCTAAATTCTACGTTGTCCCCTTTCAACCTATCTACGCTCTGTAACAGTACCTGCAAAGCCAGTCACGACTTTTCGAACACATTTCACATATTCTCCTTTTTTTTCTTCTTTCGAAAGAAAAATACTAATAATAAATAGAATAAAATAAGATAAAAGAGAACACAACATATTCTTTCACTGCCGTGCACGTCAGTTTCGAACAATTTCAGATAAAGATCTGAACCTAGCATCACGTGGTGGTTTCTGAGTATTAAAAATTAGAAGGTTTTATCTTCGTTTCGCACTAAATCCACATCAAGGGATGACTTTCAGGGTCAGGAGCTGTCATTTGGATTTTTTTTAAATTAGGTTCAACACAGTAGGGTTAATAAAACTGGGCTGTGTTGTTTATTTTTTTATCCCCTTCTCCTTTTGATTTACGTACCTTTACGCAAGAGGGCTGAGGCTAAATTGCAATGATTCCAAGGTTTAGTTTAGGATGTAGTTCTATAAGGCTGATTGCATCCATCAAATGAATGGGCTGCAAGACCCGCCCATTACAAGGTACGAGCTAAATTTATTTACCACTTTTCGTACAGTTATGATTCTTTAGTGGGAGATAAGATCGTGTCTGAGGAAGTTGGCTTCATCAGGGTCAACTTGAAGAGGTAGCTGCGTAAAGGTATTAAGGGTGAAATATTTGAGCGTTATTATTATCTTTACGGCTCGATTTCTAGATTAGCTTTCTTTTGTTTTTCGAAACGGTAGTTGTGATAAATACTGTACTTCGTAAATTTTATTTCTCACATCTCGAATAAAATATTATATTGTACATGAAAATTATTGAGCCCCAAATAAATAAATACAGCAAGCCTTCAGTAATCCAGATCCAATTAACACGAACGTCATTTAATTTGGAAAGTCATTTTTTTAAAAAAAATATCATGATTAATAATCGTAAAACATGTTTTGATTTTTTCGTACTAATACACACACACACACACAAAATCAAAAATGCTTTGCAATAGTATTTTGCCTATATTGAGCCTGAACTAATATTTTTGAAAACTTCACATTATTATCAGAGTTATGATCATTTGAAATCATAACCAGTGATTTTTTGTTAATTTTTTCTACTCTGATTTATTGAAATATGAATAAATATCCACTTTTAACTTATACATTTAAAGTCCTAGCTATATTTAGGCAAAATATTACTATTATATAGCACTTTTCATGAAAAAATGTTTTCAAAATATGTTCCTTTCTCTCCATTTTTATTAAAAAAAAATTAAAAAAACTGCATTTAAATAATTTTTTTCTTGTAATAATATTCTTAAAACCATATCATATGTGTATTCTATCCATTTATACGCTTTTCCAGAATCATGTTTCCTAAGGTAGTCAGTCACCTACGCAAATTTACACCAAACACACACACACAGATTTTAAAATAGAACGATGTATGCTTTGTCAGTCAAAGGTGAAAAGAATTAGGCATTATTGACTACCCTTTTCTGTACTGCATATCGTCGACCAAATTATCAGAATGCATAGTTCCACAAAGAAACTAGTTTCATGTAGGAGTACTACACGCTGAACAGCGGTTGTTCTCGAGTTACATTGAATCCAAGATGGCGGCCTAAAGGTAACAAATGGTCAGGAAAATAATTGTAAAGAACTGTTTTGAAACATATTTCAATTGAAGAATATAGGAATAGATTAAAAATAATCAATACTAAATATCAATATAAAATAATAAAAATTATATGTAATAATAATAATATGTAATATGTTATTATTATTATTATATTATATAATTTAATAGTAATTATATGATATATCATAATACTCATATATTTTTTATATATAATAATATTCATATAGTATAATTATTATTTATAATGATGCCCATATAATATAATGATAATTATTATAAATAACATAATAACAATTATAAATAATCGAATTTCATCGAACAAGGAACGTTCAATAAAGCATTATTAAAAATAAAATAAAGTGGAATTGTACGATTTGTAGCAATAATTAAATGCAAAGCAATCATTCTTTTTAAAAAAAAATATCCTGGTATTCACCCATGATATTAGAAATATTCATATTTGAAAATAGCTCAAAATACAACAGAAGACTGAAATAATAACTTGAAGAACAAACGCAATGGAAATGTCTAATTTCTTAAAGAAAACGAATTAAAATCGTCTGAAACTAATAGGGTTAACACGGGGGGAAAACCAAATAAAAATTAACTGTAATATACTTTACCCCCAAGGAAACTACATTTCAACATGATAAAAATATCAAGGTAACCATATTATAATGTTATCGCCCATCTTGGCGAACATAAACAACATCTTGGCGAATAGTACTCCTGTATCAAATAAACACCCGAGAAGGAATTACACATTCTGATATTTAGGCCGACGATATACATTCCACTAACGAATGAGGACGAAGTTCATTAGCAACCTGCTGGGTTTAATTTTGAAAAGTCAACTTGATACAAACTTGGAAAACATTTTTTTAAAATATTGATCCGAACGCAGTACGCGCTTCCTAAAATACAAGCAAGATCTAAAGATTTGTTTAGCTGGAAACCAAGACGTGTATACAGAACTTACAAAGCTCAAAGAATAAACATAAATTAATAAATAACAAAATATCTGATAAGAAAGGTCAATACCACAAAATGTTTAAGAAAAAGCTTTATCTTCTCAAAATATCATTATCGGATGGAACTCTTTTCTGGCGTCAATAGCGGATAAGGCAGGTCTTTCAAGAAAGAACAGCGAGATTCCGAATCATTACACCGTAAGTAAATACGCAGTTTACTAACAAGTAGCAATGAATGATATTACTAGTATTTTCAGTTTAAAGAAGTGCTCAAACTGTTTATACTTGGGATCCAATTTTCAATCATAATTTTCATTGCGCTCTCTCTCCGTACAATAACAATGTATTGAATTCAGTAATAATACACTTCTACGTAAGGCTCAATACGATTTTAATTATAAACCGTACAAATTATCAAGATAAGTATTAAATTCTGTACATAATTTTATGACTTGTCCATAGGGTCAATGGTAATTAATAGACTTGTTCTTAACTTAGTACTGTTAAATTAATTATGAAATACATTATGCAGTACTGATACGCTTATAAGTATGTTATATCAGTGTAAATGTGTATTATATTTTTTTATTATGTATGAATGTATTCTGTTTTGTGCTTCCTTTCAGAAAATTAATAATTTGTTTAAAATAATCTTTTGTTTTCGACTTTTCGATATACTCACGCCCCCCCCTCTTGTAGGGTTATCCCCCCCCCCCCCCCTGTAGGGGCTGCGCCCCACAATTTAAGAAACAATGGTTTAAAGTTATTATTCTTTCTTGTGAAATAATATGCATAAATTAATAGTTTTTTTAACTATTTACTGACACATGCATTCATTTAATATCATCATTAAATATGTATAGAGTGTTAAATACACAAAAATGCATATTAGAAAAAATTTTAAAAAATTATACAGTTGATCTGTCTCGTCACATTCTTACACGACAGTTTGGAAATATATAACGTTATTAGTGTAATCTTACGCAGTTTTGTAATATCGTGGAATGCACCCCCCTCCCTCTTTTTACTACACAAATTCGATCTTTAGTGCTTCAAGTGGTGTCAGATTTTGGAAAGAGTGTGCCAGCTCAGGTATCGTCCTCGTCACTTGACTATGGTTCAAAATTTCGAAGTTCTTCGCTTATAACCCTCATGTTGCTTCACAGTGGGACGAAAATTAAATTCAAATCAAGCCTTTTTTGCACATATATTTTGCAGAATTTTCGAGGAACCTTTCCGCTTCTAAATATTTTAGAATATATATATATATGTAACGGTGTCTTACGTCATTACTGAGTAAGCCAAAAGTAATCGACAGAATCTCGGGGTAATTAAAATATTTTAATGACATAAGATAACACAGTTATAATGGACAGACACTTAGACACAATACAGGGTAAACATTTAAAGGAAATAAATGAAAATTAGGTAAATTACATAGTCCAGGATTGGACAGCGAGACGGGTAACACTCACTCATTCAGTTCCAAACTCTCTCTGACGGTAATACAGTGTTTCGTTCGGTAACACTTCCGTTACAAGTACCACCACCTACATTTAGGTCTTAGAATTAAATGGTGTGTTACGTATATAAATATATATACAGTCGAAACTCCATATTACGAACCTCTATATTACGAATTTTCCTATATAACGAACTTTTTCCTGGAACCAAGAACATTTCACGATTTTCTTCATAAAATAACCTCCCAATAGCGAAGTGTATTTTCTATATAATGAAATTTTTCTCTTGTGGTTCAATTTTCTTTCTTACAATTTTAAATGTGTATTTCCGGATATTTCAAGTTATTCTCTCATTTAACACATTTTATGGTAATCAATGACTTTGAATTGGTTTAACCAGGGACTTAACTCACCGAGAACAACAAAATTGTCGTAATTCTCGGCTTTTTATCCAGGAAGTGCAATCTTTAACCCCCATTGTCCAGTTCACGGGAAACGTCTTTGATATCCCCTTTCACCCTCAGTGGAATTGTCTCGTGTCCCCGTGTCCTTTAACTAGTCTTCTTTCATTTGTATTGTTGATAAGTCGTACTGGTAACTTCGTTTCTTGTAGCTCGAAAATGTCAAAACGTAAGTGCTTGACCATCAGGGGAAAAAATTTAAATCTTCAGGAAGTGGATTAAGGTATCAAAAGAAACTTTCCTTGAAGTTTTTCTTTCTTACTTTTTTTTTTTTTTGATAAGTAAGACGTATAAAATAAATATATATCAATTTACAAAAAGATGTGAATAATTACTATTTTTAATATATATTGTTTATGAATTTAAAATTCGTTTTATGTGGTTTATTAAGAAAATTGAAAGTTGAGCCTCTATATAACGAATTTTCCGTATAACGAACTTTTTTTGGGGGAAAAAATTTAATACCGTTATATAGAGGTCCAACTGTGTATATATATATATATATATATATATATATATATATATTAGCAAAAAGTGTTTTGTTAGTCTGTCGAAGCAAAAAAAAAAAGTCAAAGTTTCCCAAAATTTCAAAAAAAATGTTCTGTTTATTTATTTTTTTTTCAACCTGGTGAAACACCCCAGAAATTCTCATACTAAAGGACTTTCAAGGACTTTTACTAATTTCGAGTTTATGTCTTACAGACTTTACTTTAAATGTACTTTATTAAATAAAACTCATTAAAGTTTTACTGTGCTTCTTAGCTTCGATTCGTAAAAAGATAAAGATAGCTATCTTCGCTATTTTTTCCAAATTTTCTTTCAACCTGTTTTTTTTTCTTTCTGTAAACAGTTTTTAATTGAATGCGACGCATAAATTTATTTAACTAAACACAAACATGCTATACAAAAAAAAAAAAGTGCACTTCTGGCATTAAAGTCCATGTTTGGAGAAAGCAGCATATAATAGTTTTATGAAGAAAAATATATATCATGGAACTTTATAAAAATGGGTTCTAATAAGGAATGTGTTCTCTCTTAACTGCAATGTTTTGGCATCAACGACTTCCCAGACTGTCACTTAAGTTGCTGGACGCTGAATAGGAAAACGATGATCAGGCACGCAATAACCTTAGTTTCAGCTCCTGTACCGACCATGGGGGTGGACTTAAAGCAGTAACGTGTTTACCAAAGTGTTCCCAAATATGTTCTATCTGTTTCAGGCCTAGAAATTAAGCTGACCATTATATTAGTTCTAAACCACGATGTTTAAAATATCTTTGAGCTTCAAAAGCTCAAAGATAATCGCATTACCATCAATCAGAATGATTTGGTAATTTCATTGCCAGTAGCAGAGGCCTATGGGCGGATATATTTATTCCGTATTTCGTCCTGATCTCACACAAAAGTCATAATTAATGCATGCAAGTCAATGCGACCTCCGAGAGAGATCCTGGACCAAACTGTCATTTCATCACTTCTATAACTATGTTTTTCAACAATGTTAGGTTGGTTATACTCGTATCTTGTACATCGCATCGCTCGTTACATTTTTTTACTGATGACTCCTTTCTAGATAGTTTAACGTCGTGAGTAGGTAACAAACATTTGTCTCAGCCTAATTTTAAAATAAAAGAATTATTTATTTGCTTCATAGGTTACTATATATGAAGTAATAAAGTCCCAGTTATATGCCAAGCCGGTGCAGTCAGTCTAAGTCACGGGAATTCCATCTTTTTCCCGAAAGGCACTCGCTCAACTCTCAACGCCACCGGCGTTCATCGTCTCACCTCTCGTTCCTCTCCAATCTCTTTTCTTCAGGGCTCCTCTCAAGTTTTCTCCATCCAGGGCTCTCCTCCAAGTTCCTAGAAAAAAACCCTTTTAAACACCAGGGAGGGTCCATACCACGTTCCTCGTCTCTTCTCATTGGTAAGCCACAAAAGTCTGCCCGCGTCCCCGGGCCACATTCGTGTCCTATTTGTGCGGCAAACACAAATACATACCCGGTCAGTCTGGAATGTAAAGGTGCCATGATTCTTGTCGAACATTTGTGGATACACTTGTCTATCACACAACATGTGTTCTATAATCCCATTCTCTCGACACCGGCCGAGGTGACGGGATTCTTTCAGACAGGCTTCGCCTATTGTCAATGGGGTTCCGGCTCTCTTTGGCCATTATGACTACCAGACTGGGGTGTCAGCGTTTGTCCGAGGTCAGACAATAAACAATGACCTCATGGCCACGTGCACTTGTCACCTAACATCTGTTCGGAGCCATAAAACTTAGCATGAATGGAAGAGTGGGGTTCACCCCAATCGAAGACGTCACAATAGATATTATGGTGCTGGAGCCGGTATATTGTGTGAATTGTTTAGTTTTTACCTACCACTAGATATTTTTACTACTGCCTTCGATTTCGAGATTGAAGATATTGCAGTAGCGGTCGAGCAACTATCACCAAGAAGCTCCGAGTTCAACAGGGGCGAATTTTTACGTCTCTAAATCGGTATTAAAAGCCTTACATCTCAAAATTACTTCTGTAATTCACAAAGAATTTTAAAATGCAGATCGTTCTTAAAAGATTTTCCTTATAAAATTTTTTTTCTTGTGAATCAGTCATTGTGACATTGCTGGGAATGAGACTGCTGACTGTCTTGCTAAGAAAGAACCCCTCGTGATCCACAGATCCACTAGGATTTCAACCTTTAATTCCTAAGGACTTTTTCTAATATGTCCTTTAAGTATAATTTTAAAATGGAAGTTGCGGAAATGTTTTGAAGGCAAGCACACACTGGGTAATATTAAAAGAGAACCAGTCCTAGGTTCCTGGGGCTCCTAGAAAAGCTGCTGTTGCTTATTTTAGAACAGAAATCTCAACCTGCGGCCCAGCGAGCCTTTTTAAGTGGCCTGGTCATGGCCCATTGCTCTGAGAAATTTACTTATTTAAGAACATTGTATTAAAAATTTGTTGGGAAATTCTTTGTCAAGAAATTAAGTATATCATTTTCGCTTTTTACTGTCAGTGTCGTACGGGTACGAATTGATACTCTTTTTCTATTCGAAACGGTTAGTGATAACAGACAACAGTGGAGTTGAGACAATTTTATGGGTGTAACTAATTTCTAACAATCTTTCATATCTTGCAAGCGAAAAATATTTGGAAAAAATATATCGTCTCAAGACGATTGGGAGGTTGACTATTTAGTATTCAAAAACAAACATGGATCCGTAATTGTTTGATTTGTTACGAAAGTGTTGTATTTAAAATATACCAACAAAAAGGAATCATTCAATGACACTTTTCCTTGAAGATCTCTTCCAAGAGGTTATAAGTAGGCTTTCTTGAATAGTTTTTGCAATAGCAACAAAGTGTTTTGTCAGTGGTAATAAATATCACAGCGGTAGCAAAGACATCCTATGAAGTTTGTTATATTAGTGGTAATCATATGAAACCGTTTACTGATGCAGAAATTGTGAAGGAGTGTTTCTTAAATGTTTCTAATTTAGTGCTAATGACAAAAATAAAAAAATATAAAAAAATAATTAATCTAAGCAAAGAAGAAGTGTTAGAATATTTTGATCAATTTTCCACATTTTAAATTTCCAATGTCCTCTTGTTCTTAAAGCATTTCCCCCCCCCCCCTCCTCCACCATTTACTCTCATGTTGCGGCCTGCGTGAAATAATTAACATACGTATGCGGCCCAGCAGAAAAAAATGTTGAGTACCCCTGTTTTAGACTTTTGACAAGGAATGGCTGTCTGAGATCTTATCTCTACAGAATTGGTATCGCCGGCTCATCAGACTACACTCTGTGACTCTGATCAGCCTATGACCGCTGAACATTTGGTCGCGAAATAGTCTTAATTCAATTGTCGAACAATATTGAAGAGCACGTGTACTAATGGCATAGGGTCAATTGTAGTGTGTGGCATTTGTAAAATAAAAAAAACATCTAGTGCGTTGTTTCCTTCAGATCAATCGCTCTCAAGTTGTGACGGGCTCACGCGTCTTTTCTTTAACATAACCTCTAGGTTCTTTGGTGACCAAGATTAATGACAACTCTTTTCCAACCAGAACCCAAGAAGCGAAATGTGAACAAGAAATGCAAATAAGATAGCTTTTAAAAGAACAGAAGTTTCAGTAAGCGAGATGGCAATTTGGGGGAATGTTTTATGTTTGGAAGAGATACAAGCGTGAATTGACAGCCACTCGTGAAGTTACCTGGAAAGGAAGCCATTAATACAAGGTGCATTCCATTGCACGCGTGCCCAGACGTTTCCACGTAAAGATTGAATCTAAGTTTGGATTAAGGTAGGACTTATTATTTGATATTAGGACTTGTAATATTATTAGAAGTGAGAGTAGGTGGATTAAATAATTATAACTTAGAGAAAGTGGTCTAAATTACGCGATTCGGTTTAACTATCATTATGTGTTGGTTCAGTATAGATTCTCGCTTATTTAAATTTATCTGAATTATTAGACATTTAAGTTCTATTCTTAATAAAGTCATATTAAGATTTCAAAATGTCTATTCCTTTTGCAAATCCTACACCTCTAGTTCACGCTGACAATCAAAGATACGGTCACCATAGGGGGGGCGGTATCACAAAGTGTGAACCTGTATTCGCATGTGTACAGAAATCCATTGTTTCTTTGGTCTAGGAGACATGTTCTCTTGCCCTACATAAACGGGTACACTTCTGTCATCAGTTCAAGGTGACCCCCACAACAGACCATCTTGCATAGCGAAGCCGTCTTCGCACCATAAAAGCGGATATTCTTTTTCCCGTAGTGACAAAGTGTTTTCCAACGAGCTGAAGCATGTAGTACTTCTCCCCCCTTCATGCTAAAAAAGATAGAAATAGTCTTACGAAGGAGTTAAAACTCGTGGTCGACCTAAAACATATCTTCTAAGCACAGAATTCTCAGATTTAAAAGGATCCCATAGTCGATGCATCGTATTGCGAGGCAGATTGAAACATCTAGAAACATCAAGATGTGTGAACCATCCAACTGTCTGCCATGTAAATGAACTTAGTAAGTATAACTCCTTCTGGATACTGCTAGACTCTTCTGTATATTGTAAGGGAATTATCAGCAACTATTGAAAATAACCCATCATGCATAAGACATACACACGAAGATTCGGAAGTTTATTTTCTGTGTGTACACTTTCTCTCACACTTATATGTCAATTTCTTAAAAATAAAAGTGATGGTTATCGTTATTTGCATTATTTCCTAGTTGTGTAATTATTTCTTAAAGTTCGTTACTGTCATTCATATAAACTATGAATTTTATTGTTGCTGCCATTTTGGAAATGATAAGCTTCAAAAATTCTGTTGCATGTTAACATTTGAAAGTCAGTGTATAAAATGCACAGTTAATTATATATTTTTTAAAGAAGTTTTCTTGTAGTCTGATGGGTCTTCTATTTATTTTATTAATTTATTAGTAAATTATATGTATATATCAAAAAGGTATTAAAAAGGGAATATTGCGCATTTGTATAATTTATACATAATTATTCGATCAACACTATTGACAATCAAACTTAACTTTTATGACTGATATGTTTTTATGACATCACGCAATAAAGAGGTGATTGACTTTACATATAGGCATGCGCAGCTATTTAACGCAAAGTGAAGGTAACTATTTTTGTAATTTACAATGGCTATGCACCCATTTTTCAATATGTTTTTCTTACCAACAGTTTTACTTGTTTTATATATTGTACTTTCTCTTCTCTCTAGAAGTTTATGGTTTAATCGTTGTATTGTATTAAAAACTGAAGAACATATATGAGAGTTAATACAGTGCTTCTCAAACTTTCAGTATTCGCGACCCAATTTTCAGTCATAATTTTCATCGCGCCCCCCTTGTACAATAATAATGTATTGAAAGCAATAATAATGTACTTTGACTCTAAAGCTGCAATACGGCTTTAATTATAAACCGTACAAATTATCAAGATAAATATTAAATTTTATGTATAATTTTATGGTAAGCCCGTAGGGCCACTGGTAATTATTAAACTTATTCTTAACTTAGTACTATTAAATTAATAATGAAACACATTGTGTAATACTGATACATTTTTAAGTGTATTATATAAATGTGTGTATTTTATTTTTTTACTATGTCAATGTATTTTGTTACGCTTACTTTCAGTAAATTTATAATTTTTTTAAAATATTTTTTTGTTTTCGACTTTTCGATATACTCGGCCCCCCTTGTAGGGTTATCACGCCCCCTTAGGGGGGCGCGCCCCACAGTTTGAGAAACACTGAGTTAATATTATATGAGAGTAAATCAGTATTAAATGATAGATTTGTATTATGTATATAATGTACTGTGTTTAAATGAAAAATAAATTTAGTCTTTTGTATTCCATGATATTTAATTTCTTTCTTAATGTGCTGTCTTTGAATCAGACAAAAGAAAGAATTTTTCACGAACCAAATCACTGATACACTCTCTTTTCAAAGTCTTATCTCCATGTGGATGTTTTATGCTCTATAAACACAATAAGAATATTTGTCTTAATCATCTAAACTCAATCATGAAGTGAGCAGAAACCAAAACTTTCTCTCAAGCACGACCCTAACCCTAAAAAAAGACAGAGGTCGGCAATAATAGGCCATACTGAAAGAAAGATTTTTTTTTAAAAAAAAGAATCATTTGATACACCTTTAAGGTGCCATTACCTCTGATGACGTGAACAAAGAAATCTAACCGTGTTGAACCCGAAGAAATAAAAGAAATGGTAAACGAGATTATTCTGGTCTTAAGGTCATTGCATTCTCCTTTAAATACACGAAAGATGAGTTCTGTCTTTTCTCCCTTGAGATAGTATTAGAAGCGTGCATTGAGTCATCGCCGATGATTACCATAAGTAGTCAAGAAACACACTTGGAACAATTCAAGGGCAAGGATTTAAGGAGAATGAGGCAATCATCATCATAATGGATCAGTTTGGGGGCTTGGGGGAGGGCATTTGTGTTCGTTACTTCAACTTTAGTTTTAGTTCTCTCTTAGTTTTTATCTTTCTTTTTCAAGTTGTGAAGTTGATAATCCAACAGATGCATTTCTTAACTATTTTATTAAACAGTGAATCAGCATTTTATTTAATTTTGAAGTTTTTAAATTAACATTCAAAAATTTTAACATGCACGTTGTTGTTAAATCTATCAAGGTACAAAGCCCTCCCCCCCCCCTCGCTGGCATGGTGTGGTAGTTTATAGCGTTGACTGAGTTTTAACCTTTTCGTAGGCCACTTATTTCTCTTTTGAATGTCTGGCAGCTTTTTATGTTTTATTAACTATTAAACAATAGCATTTAAGGAAATATATTTTCTTTTGACGAATTTTATGCTTACATTTAAATTTTAGGGGTGGGAAGAATACTTCCAGAAGGAACCCTTCACCGTCAGAAAGAAAATTAAATTTATTGGGAATTATTAACCATGGAAAAATAAGAAGCGTGTTGCAATGCACAAGGGGACATCACATTCTGCACAAATGTAACGGGACCTCTTTTCTTGTCCCTTTCTGCTACATTTCCTACATTGTCTATAGTTGGAAACCATCTTTGGCATACGATTTCCCATACTGACTAAACACATATAATTCTGCTTGGAAGATAGCAGGACGTCCTTTCCTTTTTCTTGAGTAATATCTGTCTATTAATTGACGAACAAATGCTATACGAAAGGTTAGCTGGTCTAAACTTCTGTTTCTTTTGTTCACTTGCCACAGTATGAAACTACTCGTATTTATGGTCAATAAGAGAACAAAAGATACGATACCACACCATTTTACAGATCTTCCTATTCAGTATCTTTCTTTTCTTTGATCGAAGCGATTAACCCCTTCCATGACATCGTTATATACAGCAACAGCTTTTGGACAATGTACTTCTTTAGTACCATCTTTTTTTTTTGTCGGATTATTTATAGATGTGATGTGAGAGAGAGATGTGCAGCAGTCAACTATGTAACAATCTTATTATCCATCTCCTTTATTGCCACAACATCTTCCTTTGTTAGGAACATTGATCCATCGTTTTCTAGTAAGTCATTATAACTTTCAGCATTTGTTGAAGATCCTTCCTCTGTGGTTCCCACAGAAAACAAACCATTTGCAAGTAGATTTTTTGCAAGCCGAAGGGATGTAAAATAGTTATCCTGGCGACCTGTGTGTTTCAAATCCTCCGTTATTTTAGTAACTATTATAAGTATAGTCAATAAAAACAATATTTTCTTTATTTATTATCTAAATATTCTATGTTTTCAAATAGTATACAAATTGCACCTGGCTTTTTATATAATACAAAAGAACGTTCAAATTTCAACCATTATTTACATTATACTAGATAATTACTGCACAAAATATACAGAAGTACTCGAAATAAGAAATTGTTGTTACAATAAAAACAGTATTTTACTCACATTTGCAATAGAATCGTTCAGGAATACAAATGTCACATCGAAACAGGTGTCATAGAAGAACAAATCTTACACAACGTTTTCATACTTTCAAAACATAAGTGCTAATTCTATTCAATCAATCGAATAATAGATAACAGCAAAAAAATGAAGCTGGAATTAATCTTTTCATCGTCATAATAGCAAGACCAACATATTAGAATGGGTTTTGCGCTTTTCCCACAGTTGCAGTAAGATCGTATAGATTGAAATTAATCTCTTCCCCACAAAAGTGTTAAGGTGACTACTTTCGGAACAGTAATTTTTGCAAAAGCGTATAAATATATAATTTTTTTTCCATATTGAGTGTCAGTTGAACTAGAATATTTTCGTTTAAAATAATTTTAAGAATATTATTACAAGAAAAACATTATTTAAATGCAGTATTTTGACAAAAAATGAAAACAGAATGTCACATTAAAAAAAAAAAAACCTTTTTCTTTTTAAAAAAAATGTTTCTATAATAAAAAAATATTTTACTTATATCTAACTAGGATTTCTATGCAGAACCTCTGGACTAGAAGTTTTGAAAAATCTCTATTATTTTCAGAGTTAGATTCAATTGAAATAATAACGTGTTACTTATTAAAATTTTTCTACTCTGATACTTAAAAATATAAATAAATCTATTCCTGAATTGTATATTTTAAAAATCTTATAGTTCAGGCCCTGTACATCAGTTTAAGTTATATATTGGCAAAGTATTATTATTATCGAAGCATTTTCCACATAAAAGGAGAATATTTTGAAAATATGGCATTCTTTCTTCCTTTTTCGCTCTAAAAAATTACGTTTACATAATTTTTATTCTAATAATATTCTAAAAACATTTTATCATGTGTATTCTAATTCAACTGACACTAAATATCAGAAAAGTTATCCATTTATATGCTTTTTCACAATTATGTGGTTCTAAACGAAATCAATCACCTGAAATGTTTATTTCCGAAAATGTTGGATTCTCGCCAAATTTTTGGTTTACTGAAAAATTTAGTTATACATTTCAGATATAAGCTGTGGCATATACTAGGTATCATCATATCCTCGTCATATTCAACCGCACTCTTCAAATTTATCAGATAAGTTGTTAACAGCTTTAATGTAGTTCTAAAACAAATTTTTGTAGGGAGTTCACATGCGTATTAACCTCTGTTAACCTCTGGGGTTAATTTATTTCGTCGTTTGATATGAGAATCTCACCTTATAAAGGAAATGAACACTGCCATTTAAATAGAAGTGCAGTAAATGAAAGAGCGAAAAGGTTTAGATTAACATCGCACTCTCTCTCTCTATAAAGCTGCACGAAGGCTAATGGAAATGGACCTCGTAGTTTTGAACCTCTGTCAAGTGACGAGGACGACACATGAGCTGACTCCCTCCTCCTCTAACTTTCACACCACACCATTGGGAGGACGTTTAAGCCTCGACAGATTTAAAGTGTATCAGCCCCTCTGCATGGCGGGTCTTCAGCGGTGGCATTAGGCCCGAATCAGTGGAGAGTACAGAAATTTTTAAAGGAGGTAGGGGATCCACACAGCTCCAAAACGCCGCCCAACATATTCTTTTGATTTTGTCGATTTTCAGGAACACAAAACAGTTGTTAAGGATATAGATGGTGCTGTTTCTAGAGGGGTGTTGTATACGTGTATTCTCAAAATTGGGGTAGTAGTAGAAGTTGTAAATAAAGTTTTTTATTTGTAATTAGGGAGTGTAGTTAGTTGTAGATAGATAGTATCATCACAGTACAACAGTGAAAAATTAATTTTTGAATAAATAATTAGCATTAATAAAATTAATTGTTAATAACAAATACTTATTTAAATTTTACGTAATCTGTACATAGGATTATTATCAATTGAAAAAAAGTCAAGGGCTTTGGGAGGGCGTTGGGGAATCGAGACCCGCATATAGTGAGCCTATTTTTTTAGTCGAAAAAGTGTGTACATAGTTTTAAAAAAAATATTTGTGTGTATAAAAAAGGTGGGAGGAAATAGAAATATTTACAAAGAGTTACCAAGTTTAATTTTTTTAAAGAAACTATCTTAATATTTTACTAAAAAAAATAGGTACACTATATGTTATGCATTGTTTTATATATGTACAAAAAATATTTTACATATTTAAAAGATGTTTTTTTTTAATAAAAAAATGGTACTTAAACATAAGCATGTATTATGAGATCTCAAAAATAATTATGTCCACCTTAAATTAAGCACAAAAAATTTTTGAACTAAAAAAATTATTTTTGTATTTCTACGGAATGTGTGTGTGTGTGTGAGAGAGAGAGAGAGATTAAAATATCCTTATTAAAATCACAAATTTAAGCTCTATTGGAAATTTTTAAAGATATATGTCCCATAAACAAAGAGTCTTATTTCTGATATCTTACACTTTCGAGCATGTCCTGGTACCCTTACAGAACTAGCTAAATAATATAGCTAGATTTATACGAAATTCCTTACATATATCTAGAGAAATCGCACAATTGAAATGAGGTAGTAAAAAGAATTCAACATTTTGGTCATTATAAGCGTAAAGCGTTCTCTTAATATGAAAATTCCTTTTCAGTCAGTATCTTCCTTAAGGTATCCGACTTCGTTCGGAACCGTGATTTTGAAAAAGCGTGTAAATGGATAATATTTATGATATTTAGTGTCACTTAGATCAGAATATATGTATAAAATTGTTTTAAGGACATTATGACAAAAAAAATATATACAATATTTTGGCAAAAAATGAACTTAGAATAACCTTTTTTCCAAATGTTCTCCTTTTGTAAAAAATGCTTTTATTGTATTAATATTTTGCCTGTATTCAGCTCAGACCTCTGTACAGAGGCTCAACTAGAATTTTTGAAACGCACAACTTAGAAGTCGGTTTATCCACGTTTTACGAAAACAGAAGGGAGAAATTTTAAGAAAATACGCCGATAATTATTTCAAATGGTTGTAACTCTGAAAATAATGTTAATTTTTTAAAACTCATAGTTGAGCCTCTGTACAGAGGTCTGAGCTATATACAGGCAAAATATTCATACAATAGAAGCATTTCTTACAAAAAGAGAATATTTGGGAAAAAGGTTATTCTAAGTTAATTTTTTGCCAAAATATTGTATTTAAATAATTTTTTTCTCATAATGTCCTTAAAACTTGTCATAATGTCCTTAAAACAATTTTATACATGTATTCTAGTCTAAGTGACACTAAATATCATGAAAATTATACATTTATGCGCTTTTTTAAAATCATGATTCCGAATGTAGTAGGATACCTTAATATGAAACAAAAATTTAATAATTTATTTCATACAATGGCAAATTCTAGAGAATATACCATCGTATACATAAAAGCGAACTGTAAGAGACATCTCTTAATATTTTTCATCACGTAAGTACTTCATAAAACCCTCCCTGGTTCTGGTAATCGTGCCCCGAATTGTAAGAATCGATCTGCTCAATCTAAGATAATACATAAAATGCCCATTGAGAGGTTTATATGAAGTACACACACATCATAATGGGAAGAAGCAATGGATTCTAAAGTAGGGGTGCGTGCAGTAACGCAATACCCCTCAAATACATGGTAATAACAGCCCCCACTTCGTTTTATGTGTCACGTTTTGTTTAGATACATTGGATCGTTTTTTGAATGCACCCTGAAGCTTCATTTTAAAGATATCTACAGTTTGTCTTTAGTAACACACAGTAATCAGTTTTATTTTGGAAACAATCGCCAGTCAAATGTGAAACGTAACTTGAAAATTGGTACGCAAACAGGATTTCGTAATTCGGTAAATAATGTAAAAAAAAATAAGCATCAATTTTTTAAAGATGATGACAGAAACATTCTATAAAAAAACATTTATTTGAAAAATAAATCGTTTTACCGAGGCCTGTTTTGTGTTTAAAATTTTCCAAGTGATTGAATATTAACATTACACTGTTCAGCAACTCGAGGGATTTTGGTAACATACCTCGTACCTTTGAACCACGGTCAAGGGACGAGAACGACAATAGAGCTGGTGCTTCATCTCTTAACTGCTACACTACACCAACGAAAGAACGTTTGAGCCTCGAAATATTTAACATGGTTCCATCTGCACGGCGAGTCTTCAGTAGTACTAGACTCGAACTCATGCACTTCGGCTACGAGTACGTTATCTTCACCACTGGTTTACCGCGGCCACTAAAATTTCTCAAGAGAACCCATTCAAAAATACACTCGGACCCCGATTTAACGAATAATAAACCCTGATTTAACGAATTACTTCATCAGTTGAAAATTTATTTTTATTAGCGTATTAGAAAAGAATCGGAATCTTTTCAAATGATATACTTTTTGTCCGGAACAGAAAAGGGATTTTCCTTGCAAGTAAAAAATTTCCTCTGGAACAGGTGCAGGCCATTATTAGACCTTACAGGTGAAGATGAGTCATGAGTGCAAATTTTCGTGTGAATTTTTTATAGGGCAGGAAACTCCTTTCTTATCTGATCCCACTCCACAAAATAAGGGACATGTTAACCCTTTAACTGTCAAGTTATTTTGATGATTTGGGTACACAAATTGTCAAATTTTTTTGAACCAAAGAACTTCTAACCTCTGACCTTTGAAGTCTTCAGTAAAGTGCTGCCATCTATTGAATTGAGCTCACATTAACTTTTCCTGAGAATCAGTCGGGTTTGACAAAAAGATGAAACCGAAATAAACGTCTTCCGATATATATTCGGGTAAAAGAATACGATGCACTCAAAAAAATTACCCCGAGTAATACATGGGCGTGACATTTTCGAACGCCAGTGCTGTGCCCGAGATTATCTCGGGCACGACAGTTATAAAAGGTTTTAAGATTTTAACGATTATGTTACATTTGTGTGATGACGGACTGCCTATCGGGGCAAGTGACGTGAAGGAAATTGTTGATTTGTCCTAGCCAATGAATGGTAATTCTGATGCAGAAATCGGTAATGAAACTCTTATTAAAACTGATTCATTTTCTAATACTTTACATTGCTTGGAAACTCTGAAAAATTACCTCATGCAGCAGATGTAAATGACGCATCATTTTCTTCTTTGCATTAAACCGAAAAAAGAACTCTTTTGAGTCAAGAATCAAAATAATTGTCAAATATCTAATGCTCAGTATTTCAAAATTTCCGATTAACTGATGCGTAATAATTCACCTTTTGTATTTTTGGCTCTGTTGAATAAAAAACGTGTAATTTCTAACTATGGATGTCTTATGTGTGGTTGCTTATTATTAAGTTTCAAAAATTTAAGTGTAAAAAAAATCGTATTTTGTTTGGACCCCGATTCAACGAATGTAATGTTCAAAATTCAATGATTCAAAAATGTTCGGCCCCGACGAATTCGTTAAATAGGTGTCCGACTGTAAACATTGTTTTTAAATGGCCAGTAGAAATTTATATCGTTGCCATCTGGTATTCACTGTAACCTGATGGTCCTGATCACGGGCTCGTACCCGGTGTGCCATGAGTTCGAGCCTTAGTACCAGTGAAGACCCGCTGTGTATAGGGGAAGCTGCAAGTTAAGAGGTTCACTCATGTGATGGGTTCAAAAAATCGAATTTTTTTTCCTTTCATATATTGTTTCCTTAACTTGTGTAGAATATGGTGGTAAAGAGATTTTTTAAAATTCGAAGTCGTTATAAAGATACAGCAGTTATAGAAGCAGCAGCTGTTCAGAGCGCTGAGTTGGCAGTCGAAGGTTGGGCCTATTGTGTACGGTTGGCTTGATATACCTGAGATACCCTTCTACACAAATATACGTTCATACAAGTATAGACAGTTTTGTACAGGTTTAAAAGGAAATATCTATAGCAGGGGTGTTCAACCTTTTTTTCTGCTGGGCCGCATACATATGTCAGCCATTTCACGTGGGCCGCATACATATGTTAGTTATATTTCATGCAGGCCGCATACATATGTTAGTTATTTCATGCGGACCGCAACATGAGGATAAATGGGGGATGGGGAGAGAAATGTTTTCAGATCAAGATAACATTGGAAATTTAAAATGTGGAAAATTGATCATAATATTATAACTACTGTTTTGCTTTTTTTAATTATTATTATTATTTATATTTTTTATTTTTATTTTAGAAGCATAATTGCTAAATTAGAAGCATTTAAGAAACACTCCTTCGCAATTTATGCATCAGTATAAACGGTTTCATATGATTACCAATAATATAACAAACTTCATGGGATGTCTTTCTTACCGTTGTGATATTACCACTGACAAATCACTTTATTGCTGTTGCAAAGATTATTCAAGAAAAAGAGTATTTTTCACCCCTTGAAAGAGATCTTCGAGGAAAAGTGTCATTGAATGATTCCTGTTTATTGATATTTTTAAATACAGCACTTGCGTGACAAATCAAATAATTACTGATTCATGTTTGTTTTTCACTACAAAATAGTCTACTTCCCAATCGTCTTGAAACGTTACATTTTCTTCGAATATTTTTCGTTTGCAAGATACGAAAGACAGTTGAAGATTAATTCCACCCGCTGTTCATTCAACTGTTGTCTGTTATCACTAACCGTAACGATTCCAAATAAAAAAAAGAATATCAATTCGTACCCTTACGACACCGACAACAAAAAGCAAAATTGATATTTGATTTCTTGACACAAAGAGCTTCCCACCAAATTTTTTATGCAATGTTCTTAAATTAGTGAATATCTCAGAGTAATTGGCCATGACCGTGCCACATGCGGCCCGCGGGCTGCAGATTGAGTATCGCTGATCTATAGTTATTGAATATTTTATCGAGCTTGTTTTAGTGTTGGTTTCGCTTCAAAGAGCACAACAACTACAAATTTTTTACTTTCGCAATGAGTGGTGGAAAAGGAAGTACAACTGGAAATGTTTATCCTTGTAATAATAAGCGAAATTTTAGTGGAAGCCGTTATACCACGCAAAACGATACGGAATTTACATCAGCTTCTGCTAAGAAACAGCATGATCATGGACGTTTCCATCGCTCCAAGTTTCGCGCGTTGCATTTTGGAGTTTCAGTATTTGCTGCTATTTCTGAAACTATAATATGCAAGACTTGTAAAAGTGATTTATCTTTCTCGCAGAGACGCAAAACAATAATGAATCTATAAATTCATTGTGATTTGGACTTTTGTTCCAAAGCATCTATACACTCTGAACCTAAGATCAATGAAATTGCACAACATACTGATAAGTCATTATCTTTAACGAAGGTTTTGCAGGAGTATTAAAAGTAACGATGACAATGGGATGCCCCATTGGCCGCGAAGCGCATACTTATGTACAGAAACGTGATGAAACGCACATCTCACGCTCTGAGTGGCGCACCAGTGATGCCGTTAAGCAAGGAAGAATTGATGCAATAGTGGAACAATCTGCTTTGAAAGAATTCCAAGAGGAAGGAGTACTCTACGGACCAGGCATCACCGATTGATGTTAAGATTTTTATAGTTTTAACTAGACTTGAAATTTAAACGCGTTTTTCTTAAAACTGTGTTTTTCTAACTTTCCTCCATTCTATCTCAAGAACGGTTTGACCGAGTGACTTCAAGTTTATAGAGTAGACTCAGCACATATAGAGGCACAAAATGGACTACGATTATTCAAAAATTCCCAATATTTCTACTTTTTATAAAAAAAAAAAAAACAAAAAAAAAATGAAATTAGAAAATCTTTTTTCAGAGGTCTACTAAAAATTCAATTTTTAGTATTTCAATTGAATATAGTCCATTCTGTGCATTTGAGCTTACAGATTAAAACGCCGTTATTATTATTTTTTTTATTTCAGATAAACCAATCAGTCGGAATCGTCGAAGAAGTGACCGTCCATTTTTTCGAGGCGGGTGGTTCAAAACACTGTAACTCGTGTTCTATTGAATAATTTTGGCTAAAAACTCTCATATATATACTCTTCTTAAAATATATATAAATAAATGATAAAAAAACCAATAAATTTCTATCTTTTTACTGCTCATAAAAAAAAAACAAATTCCCTAAAAATGCTTGAAAAACATGCCGTCACATGGGAACCCCCTTAAATCTATCGAGGCTTCAAGTCCTCCGATGGCATGGTGCGGAAGTTCGAAGAGACGGGTGGTCGTTCTCGTATCCTCAGGTGTCGTCCTCGTTGCTTGACCATAATTAAATTACGTGGTCAGTCACCTATTGCCCTCGTGTTGCTTTGTATTGTGACTTAAATAACGACTCACTCACATAGTTGCCATCTGTGAAACAAATTACAAGGAAGACATTTTCATTCCTTGAAAATAAAGGAGTGGCCAAGGTGGTAGCCTAGTGGTCAAGGTAACGGACTCGTGGCCGATGTGACATGAGTTCGAGCCTAGTATAGCTGAAGACCCGCCGTGTAGGGGAGCACTGCACATTAATTCTGTTGAGAGCTCAAACATCCTCCCGTTGGTGCGGTGTGGTAGTTAGGAGAAGAGGGTGCCAGCTCAGGTGGCATCCTCGTCACTTGACCATGGTTCAAAATTATGAGGTCCATCGCCAAAAGCCCTCGAGTAGCTGAACAGTAGGACTAAAAATAAAGGAATAGTGACAAATTGCAACATATTGGAAATCTAACAGATGCATGGGCTTTCGAATTAATTGCATCTTGCCTATTCTCTTTTGTTTACTCCACGATTTAGAATCAATGATTGATCTGCGAAAAGATGAGGATCACGTGTTGCTTTAGATTGCGACACTAATGAAATATCTAAGTGTATTTTATAAATGCTTCTGCAATAAACATAAGATGGTAAAATTAAGGAATTTGATGAATTGATAAGGTAATGTCAACAGTTGCGAAAATTAAAAACGGGCTTTCATGTCGCTGTTATTAGCCACAGAAACTGAACAGTTTTTTGACGTCTTGTTAGTACGAACGATAACGAATAGAAAAATTAATTCTTCTCATTTGATTTGATTTTAAGGTATTTTTTCTAACATCAGTTTTTGAACGGTTTTTAACAACGGCTATCGTAATTCTGAACCACTGTCAAGATAGGACAACACTTGGGAAGGCATCTCCTTCCAAACTTCCACACTTCATCAACGTGAGAACCTTGATAATTCATCTCATATCTTAATAAAAGTGGAATTATTTACATTTGCATTTGTTTCCTAAGTACGCATATTTAATTACAATATGTATAAAAAAACTGACTAATGCCAATAATTCAATCCTGAGTGTTTTAATCAGAGATTTGTAAACCTTATGTCCTATGAACCTGGATGACAAAAAATTAATTTCTTCATTTTTATTCACAGTAAATTTAATTCTGAGTTTCTTTTCCCGAAAATTGCAATCAATGATTTATGAGAAATATTACGCTGTCCTGGCAGCTTAATATTTCTGGTCACAAAGTCGTGACAAGCATCTCGCGAGTTCGAATCCCGGTGCCGTTAAATACCCACCGTGAAGAGGGATCTGATGAACGTTAAGTTTGTTCATAGTCCTCCTGTGGCTTGGTGTGGTAGTCTGGAGATGGAAGTGCAGGCTCAGGTGCCTTCCTTGTCACTTGAATGAAGCTTAAAATTACGAGTTCCAATGCGAATACACCTTTTGTGTTGCTTTATATAGTGCGACGTTTATATGACTCTCATTCATGATATATATATACATATATATATATATAATATATATATATATATATATATATATATATATATT
>BMAV01008203.1:101280-113333 GCA_019973955.1 Trichonephila inaurata madagascariensis | reverse complement strand
TCATTATAGGTATTGATTCATTCTCTATATAATTATTTTTATTTGTAATTTTATTTTATTTCATATGCGCATTCATACCGTATGCGCAAATTATGAGGAGTTGGAGAAAGTTTGTGTCTTTTATCTTTTTGACGACGTAACAAAAAGATAAAAGACACGAACGTATAAAAGAAGTATTAAAACTAAAAGTTTTATACGAAGGTATAAAACTTGGTTAACAACACTCAGTTTTATATCTTCGTTTTTAAAGAAATTTAATGGAAAGGTGTAAGTTAAATTTGTGTACGGCCCCTTATCCCACCTAATAACACGGATGAATTTCGATTGGAAAAATAAGTCAAGTCATTTTGACCCGTACGTCAAGAGTTCAGGAGCATCGTGTTGAAAGATCGTGAAATTCGAGACCAATTGAGGAATCCGTATCATTGTTTGCCGCCATTTCGAAGATGTTATTTAGGACGTTGTTGCAACTTTCGAACAACCAGTCGTTGCCCTTGAATCATTGAAAAAATTGAACGAACAATGCATAAATGTTCTGTATGAGTGAGGTTCAAAAATTGTATTTTATGTTCAGTTATTTTAGTGTTTTAGGAAATCAGGTATTGATTTTGCAGTTTTTCAGAGTGTTATGTGGCAGGCTTTATAAATGTGTAAGATTTTTTTTTTAAAATAAGATTTAGATATATCAGTGAGATCTCGTAATTTTGAGGCTCGGTTAAATGTTAAGTGACGAAGACCACACCTGAGCTAGTACCACTACTGAAACGTCCAAGGGTGGACTTTTAGCTTCGACAGTCCCTCTACACGTCAGGTCTTTAGTGGCGAATGAGTGAATATTAACGTCGCTTAGTTCAGCTACTCGAGGGCTTTTGGCGACGGACCTCATAATTTTGAACCACGGTCAAGTGACGAAGACGACACCCGAGCTGGTACTCCCCTCTCCTAACTACCACACCACACCAACGGGAGGACGATTGAGCACTCGACAGATTAAATGTGCATCACTCCCCTACACAACAGGTCTTCAGTGGCACAGGCTCGAATTCAGGACACGCCGGCCACGAGTCTGGTACCTTGACCACCAGGCTACCACGACCATTCTTAGAGGCTTTTTTATTTAAGTAGTTATATTTAAAGAACAAAGACGTCTTCCGTAGCTTTTTCAAATATTATTTATTGAAAACGATATTATGTTAAATTTCCATTTATTATAAACATGCAGAATAATTCTGACATGTAATGTGTGAAAAACTTCTTTGAAATTTAAACTTCTTGTATTTGAAATATATATACATTAGGAAAGCGATTGATTGATTGATTGAATATTAACGTCGCACTGTTCAGCTACACGTGGCTTTTGGCGACGGAACACGTAATTTTGAACCATGGTCAAGTGACGTGGACGACACCTGAGCTGGCACCCCTCTCCTAACTACCACACCACACCAACGGGAGGACGTTTCAGTTGTCGACAGGTTTAACGTGCATCGCTGTCCTACACGGCGGGTCTTTAGTGTACTGGGCTCGAACTTTTGACAAGGCAAGCCACAATCCGATACCTATACCACTCGGATACCGCGGCCACTACATTATGAAAGCAAATTTCCTCTAACCCTAAAGTTGCACTATTTAACCTTCAATTGCCATCGCATAGTCTCATCAACTTAATAATCTGCATGCATAAGCATTTTTTTCTCCTCACTATCTGATTTTCCCTCTATGTATAAAAAAGGTTCTTCAGGATGATGTAATAAATTTATTTATCTCACACATGAGAACAATAATAAAGAGGCAGTAAGTCCTGTTCAATAGTATGGTTACAAATTGGCAATAAGGCGCAATTTTCAGTTCAATCAACTATTTCAAGCTCAAAGGTTAACACAACATTACATCTAGCGGCATAACGGAGAATTTTAGGGCCATCCTTCAAAGTCAGGTTAGGTTTAGGGCCGAAAACACGCTCTTACAAAGGTTTGCAAAACCATAACATCCGGCTTTGGACCCATTAGAATCCTGCCCCCTCCCCGCGATCGGGGAGTTGCAAAGGTGTACGTTACGCCAGTGCTTCTCAAAATTTCAAAGTTTGCGACCCAATATTCAATCATAATTTGCATCGCGTCCCCCCTCCATACAATAACGATGTATTAAATTCAATATACTATACTTTGACGCTAAAACTACAATACGACTTTAACATCTTAAGTCCCTCAACGTATATAAATGTCTCGCTCAGCCAGTGAGTTAATTGCCTTCAGACGTATATATATACGTCTTTCCGAAGTACGATCTTTTCCGTGAACTGCCACTCATAAAATTATTCCGAAGGCTTTGGAAAGCAATAAAATGCCCTTGACAGTATTTGTGAAGGATTTACTTATTTTAGAGAATTTGATTATTTATTTCTTTTCTACCACCCCACCCCCTCTTAATACACCATATACGCTTACCTACGTTCTAAACTGTGGCATTTGGGAACGAATCGTGTAATTTCTAATCGACATTTAAGGGATCAATTATAAACCGTACAATAAATAATGATAATGTTGGCATATAATTTTATATATGATAAATCCACATAAGGTCACTGATAATTATTAAAATTGTCGTTAACTTAGTATTGTTAAATTAATTATAAAATAGATTGTGCAGTACTGATATATTTATAAGTGCATATAGTGTAAATGAGTATTTCATTTTTTATTATGTCAGAATGTGTTTGTTTACTTTCAGTAAGCTAATAATTTGTTTAAATAATCTTTTGTTTTCGACTTTTCAATTTTTTTTTTTTTCGGCCCCCCCCCCCCCCTCGAAGGGTTATCACGCCCACATAGGGGGGCGCCCCACAGTTTGAGAAACACTGCGTTACGCCACTGATTACATCATAAATACGTATCTGAAAATCGAAAGAACGCGTTTGTATTAGAACTACATAATACATGTAAATTACAATTTTACAATTTGAGAAATGAGTATGAACAGTTGCATCATTTGTACAATGGGAGTTGGCCCGCCGTTAAACGAACAGGAGACGCCCATCACCACCACGTAGTATTCTTAAAATTAACTATCGAAACAAAATCAGGTTTTTCGAAGCATTGATTCGGCGTGAAATATTAAAGTCTTGAGAAGGCAGAGAAGAATATAAAATTTAGCTAAAGTTTATGAAATTTAACTGTATATATATATTGAAGCTTATTTTATCTTACTCTTACGCAAGCATTCATTTTAGACCATATCGCAAATGATTATGTAACGAAGTCAATTCAAAGTAAAAAAAAGTGTTAAAAAAACTGAAATTAAACATATCACTCTCCAACTGAAATGAAAAACTCCAAAGAACTTGCAAAGGCTCTCCCATTTCAAACACTTTTGAACTCGAACCTAATACCTAAAACTTGCTAAGATTCTTACACTCTGCACAAGAAAGTACATAAATACCCTTCTCTTACTTATTCATTCACTTGGTAGAGATAATCCCGCAAGGTTATTCGTCTGGAAATTTCGCATTTCGATCAACCTTGCGTTTGGAGTCATTACTTATTCCTCACCCCACACGACTCTCAATCTCCGGAAGCCCTCTCCTCTGGATATTACACGGGGTCATCAAATACGCCCCTGCGATCCAAATGGCGTGCCAACGGTTCGCCGCGACAATAACCGCCCGATCCTAAAGGTGGCCATTACAACCAGAAGCCCCCCATGTATCCGGGCAGTGTAACTCAATTAGGGACCCTATGAGGGTAAATAAAACATGGGGCAAAGGCCCCCTCTTTCTTTCAGATATGCACGGGTATTGCCCTGGATCGAGGGGTGGTGCCGCCCCTTAGAGCTCGCCAGGCCTGTCGTAAAACTTCCATTACTTAGATAACAAAAAGGGAAAATGTTTTTGGGGAAGATATGGGCAGGTGTTGTAGCATCTAGGGGTGACGAACGATTTTGAGATTGGTTTTTCTCGCCCTCAGCAATTCTTTCATTCTATGTGTGATGAGCCATGGCTGGATTGGGTCCCTCGATTTAAGCGAGTGGTATTCGAATAATCGAATGTAGGGTGGATTATGTAAAATAAGATTCCCTCTCGGATTTGCCTCTTTCGTGTATTGAAGTGTATTGAAAGATTAGGTGTATATTCAATAACCTTTCTACGTGGCAATATGGAAATTTGTGTAAAGGCTCAACTCTCTTAGGAAAAACAAATCACAGAAAGTAGTGATCTATCATTTCTTATACCAGAGAATATTTGTAATAATACGTATTTTTCAATTGCTACTATTAGTTCACACTATATATCTTGTTCAAATTTTCAATCGTTAATAAAATACTTTTTAATCATCCACTCAAGTTCAAATAAATTTTTTAAAACTTGTAGTGGATGCCACTTGATGGTAATATAGTTTTTTCAAATATTAATTCTTTAATTTTTTAATAAATAAATAGTAACAAACAAAAATAATAGTCCAACACCATATATAAAAAAGATAATCGCTCGTTGAGTCCCTGTAGCTCGATGGATAGCACGTTGGACTTCTAGCCTAAAGGTGATGTGTTTGCATCCCACCTGGGATGGCCTGATTTCTGAGAATGTGGTTTCTTTTTACCATACTATGTTTTAACTGTAATTATTAAATTAGTGAATAAATAGTGACAAACAAAAATAATAGTTGAACACCCTATATAGAAAGGAAAATGGAAAAGTGCAAGGAAAATCGCTTTCTATTTCGCCACTTAATATTGTGATTCTGCCATGTGTATATACATATTTATATTAGTTGCAATTATTTAAGAAAATGTAATAAAAATAAAATTTTTCTTTGTTGACCTAAGTAAGAATTGACTTAATTTTTTTTTATAATACTTCTTTTAACAGATTCTAGATCTGAAAAAAATTATTTGTCACAATTAACAATACTCAAAAAAAATGTAAATTTTACACACGCTATTTCAATTTTTAATTCATATGAGGTATCACCATACCCTAACAAAATGAATTTTACCAAGATTTCGTCATGGCCATGATGGCCGAGGGCTCATGGTCACGGACTCCTAGTCAGCATGTTATGAGTTTGAGTCCTGTGGTCACTAAACACCTACCATATAGAAAAGTTGATGCACGTTAAACCTGTAGTGAATCGGTGCACTCATGTACGGATGTTATAAGAATTTAAAAACAAGCAGTCCAGACACTGCTTCCAGAACTTTGTAGGGAAGTTATATATAATAACTCATGTAACTTCTAAGCATGACGCGTTACCAGATAGTCCATGTAGTCAAGTTATATAGGTTTGATTAAATTTGTATGAATGAGTACCGTAAAATCCCACGTATAACGCGCACCCATACTTTCGAGCTGCATTTTTTTTTATTTTTAGGTATATTCGCCGTATAACTAACACCCCCTTTTTTACAAAGGAACCTGAAGTGTATGTGTTCAATGCTATTTTGTTTTGAAGTCATTTATTCGAGGTGTTATCCCAAGATTATGAAAAAATAATATACTTCTAGAACTACAGCACTTTATGTTCATTAGAAATGTCATTTATTTTAAATAAACAGTATTCTCCGATCTATGTAGTCTCTATCTAATATTCTTACTTTTTTTCTAGGCTCATTTTATTTTTTCATTTTTAAATCTCATTTTTATACCCGGCGTATAACGTGCACCCGTAAACTTCGATCCCCTCAGGGGGCTCACCTTCTTTAGGTGGGTACGGGTGTCACAATCTCGAGATACCCTCTAGTGATCTTTTCCTTTTCCCAAGGTGTTTACTACCTTTGGTAAACACGGGTGTCACGACCCCGGGGTACCCCAGTGATCCTTCTCTATTTTCGACCCTCCATCTTGTCATCCAATTTCTCCTTTTCTTCTTTTCCCGTCCAGACCACAGACCTATGAATGTTTGGCGCAGTATAGCCAAAACTGGCTCTCTTGCGCCATAAAACAAACTCAACTCAACGTAAACTTCGATCTTATTAACCAGTTAAAAGTGCGTGTTATACGCCGGATTTTACGGTACTTATTAACGTCGTCCTATTAAGTAACACAAATGGTATTGGTGACGAGCCTCGTAATTTTGAACCATGGCCAAGCACCCCTCTTTCCAAACTACAACACCTCACCAACGGGAGGACTTTGAACCACGACAGATTTAACGTCCATCAGATCCTCTACAGTGCGGATCTTCAGTGGAATTAGGATTTGAAATGATGACACGCCGACCACGAGTCTTGGAAATATATCGAAACCTATAATACCACACAAATATCAATAACTCATGTTACTTTACCAAATAAATAGCTTTGTATGGATTCAGGAACCAAAGGTTACTGATTATAGAATCTGTAACTTTAGCTTCAAAGCTGCCTTAGCTCTTATAGGAAAGCTTGTTATTGTATTAAACAATAGTTTACCACAGTGCTTCTCAAACTCTCAATTTTTGGGACCCAATATTCAATCATAATTTTCATCGCGTGCCCCTTCCATACAATAACAATGAATTGAATTCAATAATGCTATACTTTTACGCTACAGCTTCAATACGACTTAAATTTCTTAAGTGCCAGAAGCGTATATAAACGTTTGCTCAGCCAAAGTGATAATTGCGCCGGGCGTATATATACGTCTTTCGTGCGATCTTTTCTGTGCACTGCTATCCATAAAATTATCCCGATGGCTTTGGAATACAATAAAAGGACCTTGTCGGTGTTTGCGAAGAATTTACTCTTAGTACATAGGATTTGCTTGTTTATTCCTTTTCTTCCCCTCCCCAAAATGTGGCCGCGGTAGCCGAGTGGTATAGGTATCGGACCGTGGCTTGCCTTGTCACGAGTTCGAGTCCAGTACCACTAAAGACCCACCGTGTAGGGCAGCGATGCGCGTTAAATCTGTCGAGAGCTGAAACGTCTTCCCGTTGGTGTGGTGTGGTAGTTAGGTGAGGGGGTGCCAGCTCAGGTGTCGTCCACGTCACTTGACCATGATTCAAAATTACGTGGTCCTTCGCCAAAAGCCCTCGTGCAGCTGAACAGTGCGACGTTAATATTCAATCATTCATCAATCATTCATTCATCCCCTCCCCAATATATCACATATTCGCGCCTACGTGGAAAACGGTGGCATTGGGGAAGAATTTGCGTAACTTTTAACCGGTAGTTTTAAGAGATTAATTTTAAACCGTACAAATTATCAAGATAAGTGTTAATTTTTGTATTTAATTTTTTTTGTATGACAAACCCATGGGGTCACAGGTAATTTTTAAAACTTGTTTTTAACTTAGTATTGTTACATTAATTATAAAATACATGGTGTAGTACTGATACATTTATAAGTGTATTATAGCAGTGTACATGTGTATTTTATTTTTTGTTATGTCGGAATTTATTTTGTTTGTTTACTTTCCATAAATTAATAATTTTCGTAAATAATCTTTTGTTTTTGACTTTTAAGTATGCTCGCCCCCCCAGGGGTTCACGCCCCACAGTTTGAGAAACGCTAGTCTACCAAATAAGAGAATTTTTTAGCTCTATTTTTAATAATACTATGTATTACAGCTAGAGTTTAACGCTAAAATCAACACTTTAATTAAAATTCTAAGCATTATATTATTTTGTTTTTAATAACATGACAAGCGTAATCTTTTTGAAGCATATATCCCTTTGATTTTTCGAAATAAGTTTTAGACATGACTAATTAATTTTATGAAATGTTTCCCATGTTTAAATACATAATAATAATAAATTATTCATAGTTTACTAATTGGAATTGAAAGTATGCCTTAGTTTTAGTACGTATAATATTATCCTCAATTTTATGTAAAATTTATATATATTTCTTTAATTTAAAAAGACTAACATAAATTTAGGTCTATGATAATTATTTTTATCAGCTACGCAATTCAATAAGCGTTTAAAAAACAGTAAAAAGTTTAACAGCAAAATATTTAATAAAAGAGAATATATTGACATATTTTTCGAATGATTTACTAATACGCGATTCTTTCAGTTTTCAAATCATAAGTCATGCTAAGAAACACACGAAATTTCGCCGCTTCTTTTAAATTTTGGAGGTGGCCGTGGTAGTCTAGTGGTCAAGGTAATGGACTCGTGGCTGGAATATCATCAGTTAGAGACTTGTACCAGTGGCGTAACGGAGAATACTAAGGTCCCCATGCAAACTCAGGTTTAGGGCCCCAAGCCCAAACACGTACTTTGCGCCAGTCAATCTTTGGGCCCCCTAAAGTCTCTGATGGGGGGGGATTGCGGGGGGGTATGTTACACCCCGGTCTTGTACCATTGAAGATCTACCATGCAGAAAGGGCAGGTGCATGTTAAATCTGTCGAGGTTCAAACATCCTCCCGAATGTGTGGTGTGGATGTTAGGAGGGGGAGTGCCACAGTTCAGGTTTCGTTCTCGTCTCTTGACCATGGCTCAAAATTACGAGGTCCGTCGCCAAAAGCTCTCGTGTAGCTGAACAGTGCGATATTAATATATTCCCTCCTGCGATCTCTCAAAATTTGAAAAAGAATCAAATGTTATTGAATGAAGAAAAGCAAATGCTAAATCTGAAACAAATATCAGGAGCCTCAAGACGCATTTAGTTGAATTTTCATATATTCTACTTTCTGTAATCAAAATCTTACAATTAACATAGTTTGTACTAACTGTTCTTTGATTTTTTACGGGTATGTAAAAAAATTATTTGAGAATAACTGCGGAAAATTTCTAAACGCATTATTTTTCAATAAATGCATAGAGCGAAGGAACTCAAAAGATATGTCTCAAATTCGATAAAAATTTGTCGAACTTTTTAAAAAGAATCAGCTCTTAAAGAACTTCATAGTATTTTTAAACACTCACAAAATAGTCCATATGTTAACTTTTAAAACTATGTTTACATTTCATTTCGAAACAGTAACTTTCAGAAATCATTTGAATGGATCAAGTGGCAACGCCAAATTATAGAGTAATTAGTTTTCGCGTATTATTGTAGTAATTGATAAAGAATCCACATTTTAAATGTTCTTGTTTTATTTCTTAATCATATACCAAATAATGAGCAAATGTTAAAAGTATACATCAGTAGGAGACACAAAAGGAAGAAAAAAAAAAGGTACGATAAATTCAGTTTCTCAGACCAGTTATTTCAACAAATCTTTACCTTTTCATTAAATAAGCATTACACGTCTATTTCCTATCACGAACAGCAACAACAGCAAAAAAAAAAGTCTTTTTCGAACCATCTTAAAACGTTGCCATCCACATTTACTGAAACGTGACTACTTCTTGGACAAATTGTCGTCTGCAAATATTTATAATTATTTTTAAATGTACATTTCGAAGGGGAAGAGAGGGATTGGCAACAGATTTAAGTATTCTGTGATTCTAAATTTTACCCCAAAATAGAGATGCAGAGAACATTAATTTTGCTTCAAGACGCGAAATCTGAGGTAATTAAAGTTAAAAGTAAATAGCTCCTTTTCTCTGTCTCTAGGGCTTAAGACTTTAATCTTCCAGGGACCGTCATTTAGTGCAAAAAAACATTTACAGGTTGCCACGAGAGTAGATCAACACTCACTACCGTGCCGGTTTATCCATTGAGCACTGTGGGTGGAAGGGCCCGGGTTAGATTTTCTGGTTATAAATTTCGACCCTTTAATGCCAAGGGTGCCTGCAGATCTTCTGCACCCAGGGCCCGAAATAAGCTTCAATCGGCACTACACTAAAAAGGACAAAATTATTAGAGAAATTATGAATAAAAATACGCTTCCGATCATAAGTTCTCAAAGTGGTTTCTACAGACTCTAGAGGATCCTTGTAACTGCTTAAGGCAGAGGTTCCCAAACTTTTTTGTCTCATTTTGACAGGTTTTTCGATTTGGATTAGACCCCTACTTACATATTAAGTTTTTGCAAATTCATCAACTTAAATGGGTTTTTGACAGCAGGTATAGAGCTGCATCCTTAAAGAGATTTAAATTTTTAGCTGTGTTGAAGTATAATGTTTAAAAATTAAGAAAATACATGTTAATTAATTAAATTAAAACTTAATTAATTCACATGTGTTTTCTTAGTTTTTAAACACTATTTTATGCATTAATTTAATTAAAATTTAATTATTGCATAAAATAACTGTTAAATAAAATAACTGAGCAACTAACCCATGCTTTTAGCGGGAGGGATGAATGTGAGGATGCAATAACAAATTTTCAACTTTTGACATCAATCTTGTCAGGTTTAACCCTAAATATCTCCTCGGTTAATAGTGTCCAGTCTTTTCTTCTTTCTTTTTTTGTTTAAGAGAATGGCAAACGCAATGAAAAGCTCCTTCTCATTCGGAAAAACAATTAAAACCTTTCTCAAGATATTCCATAATGAGGAATAAATAACAGATATATCTTTTTAAAGCCAAAACTTTTGACACCCGTTTTAAACTTAACTTTAAGATCTTAGTTAGTGCCTATTCCTAGTGTCTAGTTCTTGTAATCTGACTTTTTTTTTTAAAGTGACCATATGAATTCATTGTCTATTGTCGTATTACGATAGTCAAAACACATTTTCAAACCTAGTTTCAAAATCCAAAAAAAGGGCAGTTAAATGTTGAACGTAGGTTGCCTTTTTCCTGGCAGATTGACCGTGACAATTGTGAAACTGGGAAAATTTGAGATTTCCAAAATTGCACTCCCCTTTAGCTTAAATCTGGCACACACAAGAAAGGCTGAAATGTGGTTCTTGGTCAAAAAAAGTTATGCTGTCACCTTGAAACTGCAAATTAACCTCATTAAATGATTAAATGATTGAATATTAACGTCGCACTGTTCAGCTGCACGAGAAGGCTTTTGGCGACGGACCACGTAATTTTGAACCATGGTCAAGTGACGTGGACGACACCGGAGCTGGCACCTCCCTCTCCTAACTATCACACCACACCCCACCAACGGGAGGACGTTTCAGCTCTCGACAGATTTAACGTGCATCGCTGCCCTACACGGCGGGTCTTTAGTGGTATTGGGCTCGAACTCGTGACAAGGCAAGCCATGATCCGATACCTATACCACTCGGCTACCGCGCGGCCACTTAACCTCATTAAACTAAGTAAATAAATCTATTAAATATGCAAGTCTGGTTTCCACTTCATTAAATTTCCTTTTAAAATTAAAGTCACAATCTGGTTTAATGAGAGCAACTATTGTGGACCCCCATTTACACCTCATGGAACCCCAAATTATTTTTTTCCTGGGGTGGACCCCTTGGAGGTCGTCGTAGACCCCTGGGGGTCTATGCAGACCACTTTGGGAAACACTGGCTTAAGGGGTTAAGTTGATCCGTGAAAGGTTTAATACGATGTAAAATATTTTTAACCCATTTCCATTATTGTCTCCCCCCCTTCCCATGGGCTGCATATTAGTGACTTAGCCATTGTAGATACGGCAAGTCCTCAAATGTGAAAGCCATTTCATGGTGGCCTTCACTACCAAATTTCGATGCTTGAATTAATTTTAATTCAAGTTCACGTCGGATGCTAAATAATGCCGTGATTTCATTTTGCAGAGAAAATTTGATACTCAAGTGATCTTTTACATGCCACATGATCATATGACATGCATGCCAACGGTTTCTGTGGGATCGAACCCGAAAACGTGGGCATACGAAACTGGCACGCTACCTCTCAGCCACCGAGCCGATATTTCTACTATTGTGAAAGTTAGAACAAATCAGTAATATTTTACGAGTCAAAAAAAAAAAAAAAAAAAAAAAAAAGAAAAATAATAAATTTTGGAATAAAATTTTAAAGATAGTTAGACATAAAATACAAGTAATGACAATCACATCGCTCGATGGAAATCGGGTCGAGATCGCGGATGCAATCGCGGGGGTCCTTGCAAGCTTAATTAAGAACGGAATCTTGCCGCTCCATGCTAAAATATGAAAGTATGACGTCTAAAATATGAAAGTATAAAAAAGCCTTGCATCCAGTCAACAATTGAGTTTTGAGCTTAATACCAAGATTTGAAAATGAATGTGTGGCGGTGTGATATCTATATGAACTAGTACCAAAATCACGC
>BMAV01008203.1:62100-97820 GCA_019973955.1 Trichonephila inaurata madagascariensis | reverse complement strand
CGTGAATTTTGTTTTGCTGTTTTCCGGTATTCCTGCAGCATTATCTTTAATTACAGATCTTGTCTCTGACTGTCTTGTGAAGGACTTTTTTTAACGACTTATAAGATATATTGTTAAGTGATTCATATATCTAACAACTTTATATATTATTTGTAGTTATTCTTCGTGAATATCATTATCTGGCTATATATATTTTCGCGCACATAATAATTAACATATCAAAAACTAATATATACATATGTGGAATATTTATCTATGATTCACTCCCATGCTGCTCCAACTCCATCTTAATCAGAAGGTCGTCATATATTTCGCCTATTGAATTTAAAAAAAGGTTTAATTAGGTTGTCAGTCACGGCACCATTTAATATGTATAATCCTTGATAAACTATTTTTACTTAATGAAAATAAAAAATTATATAGCGATTCTTACAGAGTAAATACACGAAAAATGCATCATTATAGCCACCAATTTTTAATTGTAATATTGAATGTGATACTACTAATATAACCTTGCAAAATAATTTCATAGAATATATGCACATTATTCAAAACATGCGCACATTTCGCAAAATTTTGTTGTAAAGTACTGAAAAAAGATGAAGTTAATACTCCAAACACGAAGAAAAAAATTTAAATGTTGATAACGTTATACGCAAGCATATTCTCTATGTATTTAGATGTAAAGGCTTAACAAGTAAATGAACTAAATTACAACACTTATTTCGTTTATACCTTTCGGTGACATTAGGGCTTTTTTTTTTGTGCAACACTTTGTGGAGTTCGAAAGCAAGCAGGTAATCACCAATGTTTGGATAAGGGGAAAATGTGGTAAATTATCTAGAGATTTTTGCTGTAGCGAAGTCTTCAGTGAGTCTTTTGGAAATTTGAATGCGACATCCAGCGTTGTGAACACCTTATGAAGACAGTTTAAGAACAATGGGTCTGTAGTGAGAAGACTAGGACAATATGAAACGAAGACTGATTTGTTCATTGCAGTTAGGCGTAACAGGAATACGATAGTTTCAGATGGCTCTTGGGCTTCATTTTGTAAGAGCTTTGAAATGTACTATTTTGCATGAGAAAAATCTTCCAGCAAGAAGATATGCTGCTTGCGTTCCAGTCATTCCTGCGCAGATGAATCTGTTTAGAAGATATTAAAGCAAATATTGGTGAGGACCCTTCTGGATCAAATCTGGACTTAACTGATTAATGCAGATAACAACTATGTATGTTTACTTCAATAGAAACCCATTGTTTTCCTACAGCATCACTTTATTCTACAAAATAGAGCGAGAATAAAGATATTTGAATGAGATTATCTCAAAGATAACGAATGTGTGTTAAATGTTTAATATGCACTGCTGGCCCTTAAAATTGTAACACCAGGAAGGAAAGCCAACAACAAAATTTACTGATTTTACCTATACAGCATAGCAGGAAGAAAAAAATGACAAAATTTGTAGATAGTTTGGGAGTATACAAGGTCCGCGAAATAGCTACGCACAGCTGCCGCATCTGGCACCTAAAGTGGCTCTAACCTGGTTAGATCTGGGTTGGCAGCTACGGTCCATGCAATTTCAAGTCTATACCACAGCTGAACAATCGTAGTGTCTGGAGAGCAGTGGCAGCCCTGCCTCACATAAATCCATGGCAGATATTTTTAAAGGGGGAGAGATTTGGAGAACGTGCTGGTCAGGGAATCCTTTTGTGTCGAGATAGGTCAAGACAAGAGAAACATAACACGCGGGTCTTGAATAATCCTGTTGAAAATAACATATCCAAGGCTTTGAAGGTAGGGCATAGCTCCTGGCCTTAATACCTGAGAAATGTAGTGCCGGCTGTTCAGATTACCGATGACGCGAACAAGAGGTGTTTGTGTCGTGTAATCAATAGCTGCCGCTACCATCACACCAGATGCAGGGTCCGTACGATAATATCAAATGCCAGATGACTACTCCTACTCATGGTCGTGATTATACTCTTACATCACAGAAGTCTTAAAATATATTTGAGCCGTTTATTTTGAAAGTGGCCTAAATCCATTTGGAGTTAGGCCACATTCAAACTACACGGTTCAATAACTAAGCTAAGTCTGAAAACTTATGTGTCAAGAAATTATAGTATTTGCTCGAAATACAAGCAACCTGAAATGCTTTACTGATAAATAACATGAAGTTGTACCCGTAACCATTGTAACCGGAAAAAATTGAAAAATGGAGTTAGGCCACTTTTAAAATAAAGGCTCATTTATTTCTTCCCAATCAATATATCAGGAATGAATGATCCGATTACAAAATTTAATAATTCCCTGATGAATAAACAGAAAATTATAATTAAGATGTCATTGTAAAGATAAAATATGAAATTTTTTTCGTACCTTGAAATTTGTTTTCACAAGTGTTCAATGTGACTTCCTTTAGTCAGTCACCCGCATAATATCATTGCGATATTGCAATTCCTGCCAAACACTTTGTAATGTTTCAGTGATAATTGTTTGTACAGCATCACAAGTGCGTTGTTGAAGTTCGTGTAAAGTTGCAGGCAACGGTGGCACAAATACCAGATCTTTTACATATCTCCAAAGGAAAAAGTCGCATGATTGCTGACTGACTTTTTGTAAGCGAGAACACACAAAAATCGCCTTCTCCCGCTAAGACGCCATTACCACTTCTGTTCATAATTTCAAAAACTTCTTGGTTACAACATTGCTTGCAACAAATGGACAAAAACTATATTAGAAACTCAAAATTTCATATTGTATCTTTACAATGACATATTAATTATCATTTTCTGTTTATTCATCTGGGAATTATTCAATTTTGTAATCGGGCTTTCATTCCTGATAACCCTGTATATGTGCATTGAAGGATAAGCGTCATGGAACCGTAACAAAAATATAAGTACTAATTTATGTTTAAATGAGCTTTCATCTTACGCAGTTATTCTGAAAACTCTCTCTATCCTACAGAAGATTTACTCAGGATACTCTTTTTACGACAATTTCTCTGTGAAATTTTGGACAATTTCAAAGTTTTTACTATTATTCATTGGCATTCTGTCGTATGCATTGATAATCTTTTCTCTTCTACCTCCCTTTAGATCAGGGGTGGGGAGACTTTTCGAGGGTACGGGCTACTTCTAAATTTTTCAGGCTATTGCGGTTCACCCAGTGTTAGTTGCACGCACAAGAGGGAGGGGAGGGGTCCACGGGCCAGGACCCTCCTTCAAAGCCCTTGATTTTTTTCTTCCCGATTCAATATAATCCCATGTATATAGTACGTAATACGTAATTAAGTATTTGTTATTAGTAATTTTTTTATTAATTAATATTAATTATTTATTCAGCATTTTATTTTTTGCTGTTTTTGTTCCCGACAATCGACAAAATAAAAAAAAAAAGTTTGGCCGCGTTTCGGGGTATGATACGAGAATGGTAGACCTTCGACCCTCTTTCCCCCGTCCCTCTTGAAAAATTATCTTGCACGCCACTGCCCAATGTCGTAGGTGTGGTAAGGTAAAGAACAAAAGTTGTTTTTATAACAATAATAAATACGAAATATGTACTTACCTACAGAACTAAAAAAGAAAAAAAAACACTTTTAAAACCGTGTTTAAAGCACAAAACGTGAGATATAAACTTAATAATAATAGCCACAAATAAAATTATATCAAATGATGCATTTATTATGAAACAATTAAAAATACATTAAAAAAATAAAACATTTTTATTAGTTAGTTTTTGTTGTTATAGTCAGTAAAAAAGATTTAGTCTACGCGCTTGTCAGCCAATCTTGAATTTTTCGTATATAATTACTAACTGCTAAAATCTTCAGGCGGTCACCCCAAAATATTTTGGCAGTCCACCTGTCGATCGCGATCGACGTAAGGCCCACCCCGGCATTAGATTATCGGTTTAAATAGATGCCTATTTGCACACATGACAGTTCTTTCATAAGGAACAAAACAAAATTTTCTAATCAAACGATGTCATAAGGAAACTTTCAGAGGTTATTTAAGGGAATCTACTTGTGTGTTGTGATCTTATATTAGATCCTCTTGCTTATGTGAAGTGAAAATCTAGCGAACGAGGTTTTGTTACAGATTGTGTCCATCAGTGCCTTGAAATGAAGGTGCACTAAAACTACATTGCATTTAATACTAGAAGAAATTAGCAATTTTAAGGTATCCGACTACTTGCGTCAACTTTTTTTTTTAAGAAATGGAGATATTAAAATTAAGAAGAGAAAAATAAATTATTATTACTGAAATGGGAAAAAATGGGTAAAAATCGACCAAAAATTACATAAACGGGGCCCGTGCTGTATAAATAATAAATGAACTAATTCTCATTTTTTCAATTTTGATGTATTACTTTGCTATTCCTTTTTGAAATGACCTTCAGCGTAAGAAATATTTTAATTTTTACAAAAACTAGAGCTCTTTTTCTTAGTTATTATATAAAATTGCTTGAAAATACAGTGATTATATTCACATAAAGGACTGTAAATTTTGTAATAAAACAGTGATTGATAAAACTGAAAGTTAAAACACTATTACTGTTACACAGAACATACACAAAAAGTTTTAGAAAATTATTTGAAAAAGTTTTTGAGCAATCGCTGTCCCCGTTTGAGTTTTTATAGAAAAAAACAATAAGCACATTTCGAGTAAAACGCATTTTAAAGTTTGACATCTTATGTAAAGTTATCGCATCTGCTTTTACTAAAACACTTGTAGTTTTTGTTCTATTGAATGGAAAATAAAAATTCTTGGTATTTTTATTAACTAATAAGATAGCCTATAAAATAAAGTCATAAAAATTAGTCAGTTTTTTTAAAAAAAATCATGATTTTAGGGTAGTCGGATACCCCTTAATTTCTATCTTTATGCAAAAGGTAAATAAGATTATTTTATAACTTTTTTAAAAATTGCATTCTGTCGATTGTTTTTAATCACTATCGGAAAAAATGCTAAATCAACCAATATTTTTTAATTATAAAAATGAACCGACGTATTTATTTCAGTAATATCTTTTCGCAAATGCGCCAGAAACATAATGTTTCAAAATATGTCATCCACCCCTTTTAGAATCAAACTTTTCAAAGTTAATTATACAGTTAGAGATTATTTCCCATTTGTCATCTGCTATTTGTTCACATTCTAAAAAAAATACTTTTTTAAGGCTCTAAGCATTCCATTGTTCTCGAATGTAGGATTTTATAACAGAAAGAAGAAATAAAAACAACGAATGAAATGCAAAGCATATTTTTTTAATCTATTCCTTCGAATCTCTTGCTTAATTTACTTTTTATTATTTACACTTGATTAATTTCTGCACGGTTATTCGCTTAGGATTTTATTCGTTTGTTCTTTTTTCGTTCTGCGTTTTATTTCGACTCAAAATGACAACCATTTGGGGGTGAAAAAATCAAATAATATCGAGAAGTATTTCTCCGTGGATTAAACTCCGCGTTAATTTTAAAGGATTCCAAACGATTCTTGAACTATGCATTGTTCGAGAGATTAATTTTAAATGAAAGAACATAAAAAAATTAAACGAAGTTCTAAAAGATTTGACAACCAATTTTGGATGCATCGCCAAATTAGAAAGTTACAACTATTTGTTTTCTATTTTGAAATTTTTTCTTTTGTTGCATTTATTACTCTAATCTTAGATAAAAGTTAAATGAAAAGAAAAAAAAAAGAATGTTGTAAGCCGTGAATAAAAGTTTTTATTTATTAATTAAACATTGAGAATTCCTAAAGGAGTATAAAAAAAAAAATTGTTTTTTTTATTCAGATTTTTCTGCCACAATTCAAATTTTAAAAAGAACAATTTGAAATAAATTATAAAAAAAAAAACAAGCAAATACATTTAAAATATTTAAAATGAGGTTACAGTTAACACACTATGTATCGCACACGAAGAAAATTTTCCTTAGAGTGTGTGACAGATTTTTCTTTTCTTTTTTTTTACCAAAACAACATTCACATCTTATTCAAAACTCCAAAAATCTATTATGTCACGACAGTATAGCCTTTTTTTCAATGTGTGATTTGAAGATATAATTATCTTAAATCATTTTTGTTATTACTTGTAGATATACTGATTATTGTCCTTAAAAAGGTTTTTATCCCCTTTACTGATAAAATGTAATATTTCCATTCTTCTCCAATTGTTTATCATTTCCTTATCGTATTGCAATTATGGAATTTTTCTTTCTTTTTGGAAATCAAAGCAATCTAAAATGCTCGAGATATATTTAATTTGATAGCGTGACTCTTAAAATGCTAAGCATAGGAGAGATATTCTCTGTTTTCAGTCTAAGCAACATGTTCAATAGGGTTTTTTTTATTTAAAGGAAAAAAATTATCATTAATCGAAACTTGCCTACAGTGGACCACAGAAGCGTTCGTACACTTGCAATTTCTTATAAAATTTAATGTTTTCTACTAATAAAAATCAATATTTTGGAATTGCAATTTTTTTATATCACCAGCTTGTTCTTAATGAAATGACGTAATCAATTTTTTTAAAAAATAACATAACAATTATTTTTAAAAATTAACTATAAAAAAAGCTACTAAAAATTACGCCCCAAAAGTCTTCGTATTAAAAATCACTTTACAAAAATCTCATAGCTTTAATTATTGTATTTCTTTCTAAATTTAGTACTTATTGTATATCTTTTAGTATCCAAAACCGCTTTTAAATGTCGGTATAGAATTGGTTCATTGGATAAAAAGGACAATGCAAAGAAAAACATCAGATTCTTTTTTCAAAAACTCAATAAATGTTTCGTTTTTCAAAAATTTTGTAGTACATTTATTTAATGCGAATTAGTTTCTTCTTGCGAATGTTTTTGTTTCATTGATTTTTATTGAACACATGCATGGATTCATATTAATATAAACAAAATAAACTGTTATAAACTGAATTTTGTTGATATATGATTTTTTTTGCAATATCCTTTAACACAAAATTCTTTTAACACGAAAAAAATACTTCAGTCCCCTCAGTTTCGTGTTTATCGATTTTCACTGTATTACTAATCATTACACAGATATTTTCGAAATTAACATCTCAATAAATACTAAGAGTTGAGTTGATGATATGTTTAAAATGTTTTTTTATAACTCAGCTTGCGATGAACAGATGTTCTCATCTGAATTCAATAAACACATATAATTAAATAGATTATTTATTCAGCTCAGATGTAATCTGTGTAGTTGTAGATATACGCCTGGGTTACTACTTTTCTAAAATAATCCACCAGTTGGCGATTTTATGTTTTGCTTTTTTTCCTATTGTATTTAAGTGTTTGGTACTTTTATTTTTATCGTAACACAAGTTTTATGTCGCCAGTTTTTTGCAATATCCTGCCCAATGAGAGGGTGAGTAAGTGAATATTAACGTCGCACTGTTCAGCTACCCGAGGGCTTCAATATCCTGTCCAAACAGATGTAGATGTAAACACAGATTTTATACAAAGGTTTGATACTCGGAGTTTGTGTGTGTATTCAAAGCTCTGCAAAGTCCTTGACATTGTTGAAGGTATACTTGTAATGTAAGATTCATTTTTCTTTTTGTAATATTTACGTTTGGAATCAATTTATTTTAGTTAGAGTAAAACTTGTAATGCAACAAATTCTTTTTAAAATGTCTAACTATGCGAAGTTTATTTTATATTAAGTTATTTAAAAATGTTTGTGGAAAGCATAATTAAGTTACAAAAGACCCATCGCATATTTAAAGGTGTTCAAAATTAAATCTAATTGTAATAAAACTAAACATGAATTTTATATAAAAAAATTATTCACAAAGCTATTTGAACTTTCAAATTATGATGTGTTGAAACTTGCTTTTATTTTTTCCACTTTTTCTCTTTTATTTTTATTTTGAATAGTTTCTTAAAAATGTTTTGTTAATATACGCTATGTGGAAAATTCAATACGAACATTTATCAATATTCAGCATACCACCATTGTATTAGAAGAATAATTAATCTGTTTTTAATTTTAAGTTTTCTCAAAGTTTCCTATATTATCTAAACTTTTATTTTGCACCAATATTATTTTTAAAAAATAACGTCTTGTTATTCAAAAAATTTTACCCTATATCGTTTATTTTCCTTTTATTCGATTTTCTTCTATTAAATGTATTTTCTTCGATATGAGTTTCAACAGCTTTTACAATCTCATATCGAATGACTTCAAAATCTTTTCGATTATTTTATTTAATATTTTTGTATATTTTATCGTTTTAAATTAAAATTATACACATCATATACAGAGGAAAGTTCTTTTTTTGTGATAGGAATTTTTATTTTGGAGTCTTTTCAAAATAGCAATGAGAATATCACAATTTTCTCCGTATACGTTTTCTTATGAAAGATTAATATTTATACACAAATACTATATACATAAACAGTTTATTATATTTAAATATAGGGGAAAACTATAGTTTTAGAATTGTAATAAAAATAGAATGAACTACTATCACTAATAAATGAATAGAAAATTCTTTCACTGATAAAAACAAAAAATGGTAGAAATTAAACATTTCTGTACCTTCCGAAACAAAATATTGTTTTCTAAACAGGAAACTGTCAACTGTGGAAGTGGTCGTGGTAGCCGAGTGATCAAGGTGTCTGATTGTGGCTGGCCTTGTCACGGATTCGAGCCCAGTACCAAAACAGACCCGCCGTGTAGGGGCGCAATGCACGTTAAATCTGTCGAGAGCTCAAACGTCTCCCGTTGTTGTGGTGGTAGTTAGGAGAGGGGGTGCCAGCTTAGGTGTCGTCCACGTCACTTTACCATGGTTCAAAATTTCGTGGTCCGACGCCAAAAGTCCTCGTGAAGCTGAACAGTGCGACACACAGTGGGCAGTTTTTCCAATCTAGCTCTCGGAAAGTCCAAAAATGAAATTGCGCGAAATAAAAAAACAACAACCCACTATTTATGGTCGTGATATGTTCCCTAGCCATGTGGTTAACAGTTTTCGTCAGCACGCGAATGGAAATATTCTACTATCAGCGGTTTAGATCGGGTTTCTTTTTGCTGCAAGAAACGGGAGCATCATTTTCTAGTAAGAAACTCAATCGTTTCGTGTCTGAAAAAGATTTTGCAGATTTAAGCGGGTATTTTTTTAAATACATGCCATGGGTAAGTAATTTCTTGATTTGACTTTCAAATTAGGTTCACGTTTGATTAAAAATTGTAAAAACATAACATTTAGCACAGCATGTAACTCCTACTAACATTTGTCGGTTTTTTGTGTTTATTGGAGTAGAACTTTTGGGATTGACACGGATTGATCCCAGAAACACTTAAGTCACGTAGAGTAGATGATATAGACCTTTAATTGAATGCTAAATTTAGCTGCTGCTACTCCCTGCTACTCCCAAAGTTATGATTTTTTTTTCAGCGTTAGCCGATGGCATTCCTCGGCGTACCGTATTCAATGTATGGAAGGAAGAGCGAGATATTAGCGCAAAACTTTTGTTGTGTTGAGTTTAGTTAGGAAAACAACGGACTTTGATAAATATGAGGACCAGGAGCAATTAAAATTTAGAAAAATTGTTAAAAATTTCTGCTCTTTTGTGGAGGAAAAATGGATGAGGTGCCATAGAAATGAAAAGTTCTCCAAGAGTTGAATGGTGCGTAGTTGTCGGGGGAGTAAGATTTATATTATATTTTATTATTTTTAAGGAAAATATATAGCTAATCTTTTAGTGTGGTATTTTATATTTATTTAAGCTTATAATAATTATTTTTTCAGAATTATAAACTTTAAAACGGTTTTTCTCGGTTTGTGTTTTTCGCATTCTTCCACAATTATTTACCACTCATTTCCATTTTTCTCCCTGTGTCTTATATGTAATGCATGTAACAGAATTAGGGATCCATTTTACTGTAAATTGAATACTCCTTTTTTTAGAAAAATTAAATATGGGAAATATTAGGCTTTTGGTTGAATTTTAGCGCATATATATATATATAGTGTGTGTGTGTAATAATTCCCTCTAGTGTCCTTTTTATTAACTCTTCATACTAATCTTTAAACAAACTTTAAGTCTTTGGTTTAAAAATAACACTGTAATCTTAATCGTAATCGGCTAGTCCGAAATCCCTGTACCGCGTATTCTATCCAATCAGAACTACTATTACGTAATAATCACGCGCTTGAACTGCTGGTATAAAAGCAAAAATCTTGTGTAATCGCCGTCTTTGTCTGCTTGCCATCATCATGTAAGAATGTAAATAACTGCAACTCTTTGTGTTGTGTCCGTCAAGATGTCGCTTCTGTTATATGTGTCTGTTTACGTGTTTTTAACAGATAGATGTGAAATATAAAGTGATTGACCAATTGCGCTATGTGTGCTTTAAAATAAAAGATGAAACTCAATTCTGAAGACGTTTTTAATAAACCAGATATGACAACAAACCAACACCGGTCAACGCTACTGCAATACTTAACATATATATATATCAACATTTTATTTTTTTTCCCTCCAAAACTAATTAAGGTATTGTAAAATCGATCCCTAAAGGTGTTTAAAATATCCTTCGGAAATATTACAAAAATTTCATGTCAAAAAATTAACACAAAAAGAGTGGAATTTTAAAAATTAAGAAATTTCTTAAAAGAAATTAAATTTGTAAAATAGTGTGAATACTATGTGAAAATTTTTATCTCGTATCATTTTCTTAAATAAACATTATATGAGATGCTAAAATGTAATTTTTAAATACATAAATAAAAAAATGCTCAAAGGGTGCCTAGTCCTTTTAATCACTGCCTATTATCCTTTATTGTTTTTGTACAATGTTATGTTTGATTGCATTTGTTTAATCTTTAACAATTATTAAGTTTATTTTTTTTAACTTGTCACATTATTTTTGTATATATTCTCCCAAGGGTAAATTACTGCTTCCGTTAATATCCTTAGATCCTTGTTCAAAAACTAGTTTCAATTAGCAATCATTTATTCTTGATCAAATTCAAACTTGACATAAATTAGTTAAGACCCTATTAACCTTATTTTTTAGTAAAAAACAGAAAAGAATACCCAATTTACATTAATTACAATGATTTTAGATCATTATGAACATTAAGGCCATAAAATAATTTCCGAACGCTAGATTGGGAAAACTGCCCATTTGTGTGACGTTAATATTCACTCAATCAGTCAGCCGTGCATCTTAGACCCTCATTTCTCGTTTTTTTCCTTTTCAAGTACTGTGGCTAGCATCAAAAGAAAGTGTTTTTTAACATGATTTCCTTCTTGACATTCAGAGGAACAGGAAATTGATAAAATTTGATTTTTCACTGATTTCAAGTGCTGTGATTTTTAACGCCTATGTGTGTTTCAGTTTAGCCTTAATCTGAAGTACAAAAATTTAATTTTCATGTTCAAAAGTATATTTCATCTATTAGTCCTTGTAATATTTTACAAAATAACGGATACAAATGCCCCCAAAATTTTCCTAAAAAAATTGTGTGTATCATATGAGATTTGAAAAAATAAATAAAAATAAACGAAAATGTCTTAAAATAGCGTTAGAGGAAAAGTATTAATGAGCTATTTTAAGAACATGATTGACTATGTTAGTTATAAATTGATAACCCATGTAACTATCATAAAATGACAAGTTATTTTTAGTTTTGATTAATTTTTTAGCAGTTTAATAAAATTGAATAAGTTGATTGGAGAAAAAAATTATATATTTGTCTCGGATTTTATGAATACTTAAAAAAAAATAAATACTATTTGAATCTTAAAAAACTGATAAAATTACAACAATGTTTTCAGAAGTGTAAAACCTCTCTTTCTCTTAAATTAACTTTACTAAACGACTTATAAATGTAAAACAATGTCTTAAAAAGGAAAAAAGACCTTTTAGATCTTTGATTTATATTTATATATACAACAGGGAGGATCTAAGATTTTTTTCCAGAATTTAAAAATTTACCTATGAGGAAAGGATATTCTCTGGCATAGAGATGAAGAAAAAGTTAAAACTAAAAAAAATTCATTTTTATGTTACGTTTAAGGGGTATCCGACTACGTACGCGGAACCGTGATTTTGCAAAAGCGTATAAATGGATAATATTTATATTTAGTGTCACTTAGATTAGAAAACGTATATAAAATTGTTTTAAGAATATTATTACAGTAAAAAAAAAATTTAAGTACAATATTTTGACAAAAAATGAATATAGAATGACCCACTTTCAAAACATTCTCCTTTTATGATAAATGCTTCTATTATAATAATATTTTGCCTGAATATAGCTCAGTCCTCTGTACAGAGGCTAAACTAGAATTTTTGAAATATACAACTTAGAAGTGGATTTATCCATAATTTACTACAACAGCAGAAGGGAGAAATTTTAAGAAAAAAACGCCGATAATTATATTTCAAATGGTTGTAACTCTGAAAATAATGTGAACTTTTCAAAAATCCTCGTTCAGACTCTCTGGAGAAGTCTTTACATTATAAAAGCAAAATATTATTATTATGGAAGCATTTTTTTATAAAAGGAGAACGTTTTGAAAAAAGATTATTCTAAGTTCATTTTTTGCCAAAATATTGTATTTAAATAAGTTTTTTTTGTCATATAATGTTCTTAAAACCATTTTGTACATGTATTCTAATCCATGTGACACTAAATATCATGAATATTATCCATTTATTCACTTTTTTAAATCACGGTTCCGAACGTAGTCGGATACTTTAAGGAAGGGGAATGAAGTTTAGGTATATGAGCATTATTATTTTCAAAAAAAATCAAAGAAATATTTGCTAAGAAAAACCAGGCATTTTAGTACTTTTTAATATTTTTTGCGATGAGAGGACACCTACAAATAGTTATAAGAAAAAAAAAACACATCAAGTACTCTTAACTGTTTCTTTGACATTAAATTTAAAAAAATAAACCTGTCACAATGAAGCGGAAGAGGGAAGAAAGCTTTGAACGGACTGACTGACGCTGCAGGGAGAGAGAGTTGAGGTTATGAAATGTGTTACAATGGACATAGTATTACTCACACACACAATAGTACTCACATATCAGTAATCATCACTTTTGGTTATTTATATTGAAAAAAAAATTATCTAACCAGAATTAAAAAATTTTTTTTCTATTTTATCGAAAACTCAACTCTTTTGTGGCAGTATTAAATTTTGAAATTATTATTTTTAATTACTTTCCCCCTTTTCTCCATTTTATGATGCATCTATTAAAACATATTATGCTATCAGTCGAGTTGATTTTAAGGTTACTTATGTATAGCTAAAAGAGACTGGTCAAATGATCAAAACAGTACCTGGATGATATCTCTCTCTTAACATCCACATCACTAAATATCAAGAACAATTTAAGATATATGTTACTTGTAACAGAATTGTATGGGATTATTTACAGTTTTTTCTGAGAAACAATCACAGATGTTCTATGTGCAGGGGCGTCTTAAGACTTCTTGAGGCCCTGGGTTCCTAATTAAGAGTAGATCCTGGACTCTTAAACAATTGTAGGCCCTGTGCACCTACACAATTGTAGGCCCTGGGTCCCTACACAGTTGTAGGACATGGTTCCCTACACAAATGCAGTCCTGGTTTCCTACACAAATGCAGGCCCTATCTATGACCCTTAAAAGTAGACAGTAATATAGCTTACGTTGTCAAATACTCGCACAAACAATAACCCGAAACAAATAAATGTGCATAACTTACAATTTCACCACCGGTTTGACCTACTGCCGCCTTTTGACTGAATGAGGAATGATGGTGTATGGGGGTAGGCCCCTAAACCTGTACGTGGAAGACAGTCATCACATGTAGTCAGTTGACTTATTGTCGAAAATTTCCAGTTTTTCGGAGAATACAACCGGAAATAACATTTTACCATCGAAATTATTCGAACTGTGATCTTACTAAGACTAAGTCGAGAACGAGACGAGGTCTTGGGCCCAGGCCCAGTTGGCGCATGCCTTAAGACGTCCCTGTCTGTGTGGGAACCCTTTGTTACATGACACACATTGAGCCGGGAATCCATTTCCGCCTAATAGAGTGTTAGGATATCCGAATCAAGTTCATCGACAGCGGTTGTAAGAAGCTGCTTCAGGTCCGCTAGATCAACAGGAAAGGGAGGGACGAATGTCGTGTTCTTTACACAACCCCACAGAAATAACTCACGAAGTGCAAGTCAGGACTTTCGGGTGACCGTTGGATAATTGGTATATTGTAGGCCACGACTCGTCCAATTAATCGATTAGGGAGATAGATGCTCATCGAGGTAATCTAGCGTGTTGGAGTCCAATTGGAGAACGAATTTGTCAAAATCGTCCTGCAACTGTGGCATCACAACCAAAGAGTAAACATATCCAAATAAATTACAGTTTTAAAAAACTGAAAAAAACTATTTTATAGTTAATCGAATTAAGTTGTAACTTAATCTTTCAGTCGCTAAATCTGGAACTAGTCGCCGAATCTGAAGATGGGATCTGAAATTAGTCACTAGATGTGGGATGAGATCTGAAAATGGAAATTCGTTAACCCTGATGATCCTGATCAGGACAATGGAACAAAATTATTAAATCATTGTAGTATCATCGGTTCTGGACANATCATCGGTCCTGGACACGCGAGCAAAATTTCGAATTAATCTGACCTTCTAAAATGGGTAAAAATTGAGTTCAAAGATTCCGTTATATGCAAGTGAAGCTTATAAAAGGGAATTAAAAAGCGGTTCCTGTTAAGTTTGCTAAATTCAAGAAGACAAAAAATCTTTTCTATTGCAAATACTGACATTTTGATTGACTAGTCACATGACACACATACTATTGCTTACGTCACTTCCGTCAGAGGCGAGACACAAACTAGATTACATTTAAGATTACATCTTCCTTACGGTTCAGGTGGCCGCGGTAGCCAAGTGGTCAAGGTATCAGATCGTGGCTGGCAAGTCACGAGTTCGAGCCCAGGACCACTAAAGACCTGCCATGTAGGGACGCAATGCACGTTAAATCTGTCGTGAGCTCAAACGTCCTCCCGTTGGTGTGGTAGTTAGGAGAGTTGGGTGCCAGCTCAGGTGTCGTCCTCGTCACATGACCAAATTTACGAGGTCCGTCGCCAAAAGCCCTCGTGTAGCCCTCTGAACAGTGTGACGGTAATATTCACTCACTCCTTACGATTCATTGAGGGAATGCTTGTCCTTGATTGTTACTGTTTTACAGTATCTGAAAATTGTATACTCCTTTATGAATCACCCTGTATTCACAATGTGGGAATCAGCCTTCTTCATCCCACATATCAATTTTTAGTAGAATCACGACTTGAGTTCATGATTCAGTTATCAGTCGAAGGATTGTTTAGTACACTTGACGAATTTTTAAAATGTTTTCACAAAGCACAGAGTAAAAAGTATATATCTTCATTTAAACAGTTTTCTTTTTCAAAGCGAGTTCGAGAGTCTCTCTTGCTAATCAGTTGCTGAATTATCAGCTCTTTCAAGGCTGTATCACTTTCCATTAGTTTTTTTTTTTCACCTTATCATTCTTTTTAAATATGACATTGGATTTCTTGTCGTAAAAAAGCTTTTTAGATCCGAAAAAGAATCAAATTTTTGATATCTGATCAACGAGATTAGATTTGGTAAGTTGGAGTTGAGTTATATGTTGAGTTATCACTGTGTTACTTTGCTTTATGTAACTCTTCCATATTATGTCATCTGTCTTTAAGGGTGTGTTTCGCACATTCTTAAATTCACAGTTCGAGGTATAGTATTGTTTACATAAAATTAATTAATTTCTGATTTTTTTTTTTTTTACTTTTTGTTTAGTATTTTAGTTTTATTTGGATAGTGTTAGATTTGCTTCAATTAATTAATGATAGCGAGTTAATTCTTTCTTTAAGAAAGGGATAAATTGTATAATTTTTCTCATTATTATTAAATCAAATAGAAATACTTACCTTAAGCAAAAGTTAATGTATTTAGATAGCTTCTTCGCTTTCTAATTATATTAATATCAATGTTAAGTTGTAGATTTCATTTAGTAGCTTTTTCTGAATTTTTTTAAAATCTTCTGGAATTATGTGTGTGTGTGTGTATTATTTTTGATTAATCAAGGTTTTTAAAATTGTTTAGATATATAAATCATGTAATATTTGCTTCATGTAAAAATAGTGAATACACTGCCAATAGCAATTTTTCTCCTAAGTATTAGAACCTCATTAAAACTAATGGCAACCTTCTCAAAACAAGTTACTTTGATGTAACTGTGTTTTATGGATAGTAAATTAAATAGTAATTTAATCCCCCTTTGGGGATTCTTCATTTATTGAAATATTCTTAATTATTTACGAGATAAAAAAGCATTACATACCAATAATATAAACATAATTTCTAGTGCAAAAAGTTTATTAATTATTTTTAGATCCTAACTACCCTTTTGTAATTTCCTTAATAGTTAAATTTCTAATAAGTTCAATATTATGACTTTTTGTAAAATTTTTTCTTTTAATTGGCTTTTATCTCTCATTCTTACGGAAATTCCTAAGAGGTGCCACAGGTTACTTTTAATAATGTTCATTTTAATATAATCTCTTATCAGTGGCGTAACGTACATCCCTCAATCCCCCATTGTGTAGGAGGGGGGGGGCAGAATTCTAGGAGGCCCAAGCCTGACTGACATAAAGTACTAACCTTTTGTAAGGTCCGGTTTGGGGCCCAGAACCTGACTTTGCAGGGGAAGGAGCCCTAAAATTCTCCGTTACGCCACTGCCTCTTATTGAATTAATCATTGGTATTTTCCTGTTCCTGTTTTCTTGGATATAATTATAATTCGTTTAAAAAAAATATTTTTTTAATTTTTCCTTGTTTACTGTACTGTTTTGAAGTGATGGAAACTGTGTTTCCTTTTTTATTATAATTAATAATTTTTCTACCTTCCTATTTCAAACTTTGAACGGCATTTAGATAAATGAATCTGGTATTTGTTGTTTTATTTTTCGGTAATTCGAGCAATGGTATTCAAGCAATTTTGAATTATTTTATTGTTACATAGCTTTTCTATTAATAATAGATTCAGAACAGGTATCATTTGTATTCAATAGAGTTTCCTTCAGTACTATAAACAGATTAGAGATGACTAACCATAAAACTGATCTAACTCTACAAAGAAGTCTTCAGTGGGCTATGTTAGTAGATATTCTCAATACCCCTCTTTTTATATCAAAATTATAAAATATCAATTTTTAAATATTAAATATCCAAACCCTTATTATCTCTTTCCTTTAGTGTATTACAGTGTATAATAATAATATTATATTTGAAATACCCCTATTAAATAGTTTGTGCTATTTAATATAAATAATTATAGTTTAACGTATAGAATCAAAGCAAATTACTTTTTACTTTTATATATGTTACCGCTAAAGTGTGTAATTCAATTTTTTCATAGAATAACTAGGTATTTCATGAAATAGCTAGACAAGTCAGTTAAAGTATATAAAAGATAAAACATTTCATACTTTACCTAGTTATTCTATGAAATAACTAATGATTGACCGTTAAAGTAAAAATAAGCAATTTCAATGTTATTTTACAAATTAATTGATCATAAATAGCCAACATCTCTCGAAAAATGCATTTTATCCCTATTGCGGATGATTAATTGATAAATAATAATGAAAAGCAGATGATATAATTCATTATTACTCATATTGCTAATGTTAGTTAAACAGAAAATAAAAAAAAAGAATATGTTGCAGAAATAGTTATATATAAATATTATCGAAAAAATGCATGATGGGAAGAAAAACTGTTGCTTCTTAAAAACCGTGTGTAAACTTTTTCAAACAAAATTCTAAGAGAATAGTAACTTGAATTTTATGAAATACCTTTATTTCACTTTTCAATATTTATTAGAGCAATAACTGTTGTGATGACACTTTGAATTGCGATTCAAAATTGACTAAAAGCAACTAGAACCAGTTCAAAGAACTTTCGCGAGTGCCGCATTTCATACTTTAATGATCAAGTAATCGTTATTCTATAAAATACCTATAGTTAAATTGTATAATTCAATAATTTTGTATACTTTAACTGACTTGTGTTTAGCTACTTCATGAAATACCTAGTTCTGTGATATAACGGTAACATGTACAATTCAATAAATATTACTTAGTTCGGACTATTTTTAGTTAGTTACACACAAGAGAACATAAATAAGATTATTTAAATAAATATACATTTACATGCTTAACTTAATTTAAATTGAAAGCAGCTCTGCATTTGTTTTACTTCTTTCTCATCATGAAAAGTAAGAAACGAATCATATTATAAAATTGTGAATGCAAAAGGAATTATAATTTCACATTTGCTGGAAATTCATCTGAAATTGCATCGTAAAGGATAGAGATAGAAAAAAATTGCTTCAAAGTTGAATTTTATTTTTTAATTAAACTAATGTTTAAAATAACACTATAAGATTAAAGAATTACTTAAATAGGAAATATATTCTAAAATATAAAATTCTTATAAATACTAGCTTAATTATGTTCTATTGTAACTTTGGGTTATATTTCATTTTCATTTAGTATACGTACGCCTCGATAATATTTTCAATTTTCTAAAAGAAAACTTTTCAAAGGTATCAGATAACAGGTTTTTACAAAGACAAATTTATTTCGAGAACATTTAATTCGATCAAGTGAAAGGTTATTGTGAAATTAAATTTAAATTAGGAAATTCAATGTCTTAGAAGAAAATATCAAATTACGTGTACTTAGTGTATTATATAAGTAATTGTATATGAATTGAAAAATTAGAAGGAGGCATATTAGGGTGGATTAAAATTTGTTTTAAAGAATTTCAAAACCCACCTGTGCGGAAAAGATGTCCTCTGATATATAGGTAGAGGAAAAATAAAATTAAACTTTATTTTTTATGTTGAGTACAGCCACAAGGGGAATAAAGCTTAGGTATTTGAGCTTTTTTATGGTAAAAAGTCAAAGTACGAGGAGTGATTGATAATTAAGGTCTCCAATAGTATAAAATAAGTTTTCGACAAGGTAAAATAATAACAGAGGTATCAAAATGAAGGAAATTTATTACTCTTACATATTGTAAACTTATTTCTCAATTTAGTCAACACTAACAGTTAAACATTGGTTCAATCTTTCTATCAATGTCTTCATTCCGTTCATGTTGAAAGATTCTGATAGGCTGAGTATCCATTTGCGCATGGCTGCCTAAACATTGACTTCCGTTGAAAAACGTTGACCTTTCAACGTCGCCTTCAATTTTGGGAAAAACCAAAAGTCCGACGGTACCAAACTTCGGCTGTGAGGAGGTTGTGGAAACACTTTGAATTTCTGTCATCCCACGAGGTTCTGTGTTTGTGCACTGCAATGCCGTCTTGCATTGTCGTGATGCAAAAGAAAGACGTTTTTTTTCCGTTCTGAATCTTCGGATGAGTTTGCTTGAGTGATCGTAATGTTACAAAGTACGTGTCGGAATACATCGTCTATCCTTTAGTCAGAAATTCCGTGTAGATCACACCACTAGCATCCGAAAAGATGGTGAGCGTGACTTTTGTTGCTGACATTAAAGTTTTGAATTTCTTGACACTCGGAGAACCAGAATGTCGATATTCCATGGATTGCCTCTTGTTTTCCGGGTCATAATAATGAATCTAGAATGCCAGAGTTCAGGCAGCCATGCGCAAACGGATACGCAGCCAATCAGAATCTTTCTTCATAGATGGAATGAAGAAATGGATAGAACGATTGAACAAATGTGTGGCTTTTAGTGGTGACTATGTTGAGAAATGAGTTTACTATATGTAAGAGTAATAAATTTCTTTCATTCTGATACCTCAGTTATTATTTTACCTTGTTGGAAACTTAGTTTATACTATTGGAGACCTAACTTATATTAATCACCCCTCGTAATTTTGGTTTAAGAAAAACAGACATTTTAGAACTTTTTCGCATCTATTACAATGACAGGACACTTATTCAGTAGTTAAAAGAAAAAAAAGCATCATTTACTTTTAACAGTTTATTTAGTGTTTAATTTTTAAAATAATCTATTGTCAAATTTTTACCTTGAGCGCGCGCTATAAAGCTGAAGACTAAAAAAAAAGGCTTGGAACGGATTGATAAGACTGTGCGGGTAGAGAGAGCCGGAGGAATGAAATAAGCTGCAATCACTGTATAGTACACGCTTATCAATAACTATTGCTTTTGGTTATTTATATTGCACAAAAATAACTTTATTTTGTGTCTAAAATCTCATCCAACCTAAATTTCTTTTCCATTTTTTCCCAAACTCATTTCCATTGTGACAATATTAAATTTTCAAATCCTTTTTTTTTATTATTATTATCTTTCTTTTAATTTCCATACGATAGAGTACCTATTCTGCATAGATAGGTTCGGATTAATATTAATTTTTTTTCTTTATATAACCATGATCTCCCTTAATGTATATGCTTTCTTAAGACACAAAATTCAAACTCAAAATAAAGTAAGGAACAGTGTGAATTGTTAGGGTCCTACAATTATTTATTTGAGTAAAGCAATTACTTCAGGTACTTTTGTAACCCTTCTCTCAAAGCCTGACTATCAAACTACAAAAATCCCTTACTGATAGTAACTTGAGTCTGACCTTTCAATAGTAGTATAATCATCATACCAAGTATAAAATACTAGGGAATAACTACAAAATCAAATAATGAAGTTAATGATTTTAATGGAATATTGTCCTAGCTCAACAGTTACGAAGAAAGTCAACTAATACTTAAGTAATAGAAGTTAATTTGTGTCTAAAATACACTGACAGAAAAAAAAAATCCTAAAACCAAGAAAGACTTGGTATTGAAATATGGTAGGCGTGTTTATACATCTGTAAGATGATATCGATTCAAATCTCGCGCTTAAGTGTGGTGCTAGTAGCGCTACTCTGAACTGGTATATCAGGGTTGCTTTAAATGCGTGTTGCAAAGTTTGTGAGTGTTATTTGTCTGTGAAATTTGACATATTGAGTTGATGTTATCCAAAAATGCATTTAAGAAGACGAAGAAGCCGTTATCAACAGATAACCAAGTTTGAATGAGGTCGTATAAAAGGGCTTCGAGAAGGTGATTTTTTCCCTCGATATTGTAGAAAGACTTGGCTGGAATGCATCCTCTGTGCATGATTGTTGGGAGCAGTGGGCAAAGGATGGTACTGCCTCAAGAAGATCGGGTTTCGGGAGGCAACGTTGCACTACTGAGAGGGAAGACCGCCGTATTCAGTGTACTGCTGTGGCACATCGTTCTGCGTCAGAAATTCGAGCTGCAGTTAACACCACAGTGACATAAAGAACTGTTAGAAATCGGTTACTTCAAGAATAGCTCTGATCCAGGCGCCCTGTAGTGTGTATTCCCCTGACTCCAAGCCATTTCAGTTTGCGACGCCAATGGTGTCAAATCAAAGCTCATTGGAGGACGGAGTGGAGATCTGTTGTGTTTTCTGAAGCAAAGAGGTTCTGCCTTGGTTCCAGTGATGACCATGTGTTGGTCATAAGGAGGCCAGGGAAATGCCTACAATCAAACTGTGTGTGGTCTAGACACACTGGACTTACACCTGAAATCATGCTCTGGGGAGAAATTTTCTATGACAGCAGGAGAACTCTTGTGGCTATCTTGAACACACTGACTACAGATTTGTACGTCAGTCTGGTAATTCAACCTTTAATACTGCCATTCCTGAACAGCATTTGAGGGAGAGTTTTCCTACAGGATAACGTTCAAACCCTCACACCACTGTTGTAACGCAACGTCCTTTACAGAATATTGACATGTTTCCTTGGCTTGTGAGATCAACAGGTCTGTCTACAATTAAGAGCTTGTGGAATATCAATGAACGACAACTCTAGCATCATCCACAGCCAGCACTGACCGTCTCAGTATTGTCACAAGTACTACAGACATGGAACTTCATACCACAAAGTGACATTCGGCACCTGTGTGACACAATGCATGCACGCTTGCATTAAAAATTCTGGAGGTTACATCGGCTATTAATGTAAGAGCATTTCTCACATTTGAAATGCGTTTTCTTGAGCTTAAAAAATTAACCTGTGATCTTGAAAACTTAATCAATTAAATATGTTAATTAGACAATGGCATTGTCAAAATTTCATTACTCTACAATAATTTTTTCTTGGTATTGGGATTTTTTTCCCCTGTGAATGTACCTGTAGACAGAGTGGGAACTGTAGCTCCCACTAAACGACAGAAGCTCCACTGTTGACAATGGTGTCTCAAATCTGGCATTCTATTAGATTTTTTCCTAAAACTTTGCAAAATGGAATTCTCTTTTAAGGTATCTGACTACGTTCGGAACCGTGATTTTGCAAATCATATAAATGAATAATATTTATGATATTTAGTGTCACTTAGATTAGAAAATGTAAATAAATTTTTTTAAAACTATTATTACAATAAAAAATTATGTAAGTACAATATTTTGACCAAAAAGGAACGTAGAATGACCCATTTTCAAAACATTCACCTTTTGTGAAAAATGCTTCTATTATAATAATATTTTGCCTGTATATAGCTCAGACCTCTGTACAGAGGCTCAACTAGAATTTTTAAAATATATAACTTAGAAGTGGGTTTATCCATGTTTTACGACAACAAAGGGGAGAAATTTTAAGGTAATTATTTCAATGGGTTGTAACTCTGAAAATAATGTGAATTTTTCAAAAATCATAGTTAAACCTCTACAAAGTTCTGAGCTATATACAGGCAAAATATTATTGTAATAGAAGCAATTTTCACAAAAGGAGAACATTTTGAAAAAAGGTTATTCTGTTACTTTTTTGCCGAAATATTGTATTTAAATAATTTTTTTTTGTCAAAATGTGTCTTTAAAACAATTTTATACATGTATTCTAATCTAAGTGACACTAAATATCATGAAAATTATCCATTTATGCGCTTTTTTAAAATCCCGGTTCCGAACGTAGTCGGATTCCTTAAAACCAATCAGTATCCAGAATTAGGCCAGGAATTACTTAATAGTTGAGGAATTTAATTTTAAACCGGAAGTGAAAATCTCCCCATACTTCTATTTGCTAACTTCTTTACTAATTACCATCAGCTTAGCACCACAATAATCGGTCTCTTTCACTCATTTTTACACCTTACATTTAATTTGAATTTTATGTATTTCCTACAAAAGTAGATGATGGCTAAACTTTTAAACGATTCTCAAACTGTGAGGCTCACCACTTAGGGTGAAGTGATAACCCTACGCGGGTGGCGTGAGCATATAAAGAAAAATAGGAAACAAAATATTATTTAAAAAAAAGTATTAATTTACAGAAAGAAGGCAAATATACATACATTCTAATACAATAAAAAATCAGTTACACATTTATACTGATATAACATACTTATAAATATTGAAAGGAAAAATAATATAATTCTTATTCTCTCTCTCTCTCTCTATCTCTCTCAGTTGCTTAAAATATTTATTACTTAAAAGTAACATACACGAAATTTAATACTTATCTTGATAATATATGCACTGTTTATAATTAAGGTCATATTGTAGCTGTAGCGTCAAAGTACATTACTATTTCATTCAATACATTTTTATTGTAGGGGAGGGGGATTGCATTGAAAATTATGATTGAAAATTAGATCGCAAATATTGAAAGTTTCAGAACCATTGCCTTAAAGTGTATCATCCCATTTTAGTCTTCAAAAAGAAACTCGAGAGAAAGCCCACTACAACTAGTTACCATCACTATATATATTCATTTGTTTAGTAGTTGTTCCGTTTAGGTCCTAAATGGGGCTGAAGGAGCCCAGTGGTAAAGGTATTAGATCATGGCAGGCATGTCATGAGTTCGAGCCCAGTACCGCTAAAGACCCGCCGTGTAGGGCAGCGATGCACGTTAAATCTGTCGAGAACTGAAACGTCCTCCCGTTGGTGTGGTAGTTAGGAGAGGGGGTGCCAGCTCAGGTGTCGTCCACGTCACTTGACCATGATTCAAAATTACGTGGTCCATCGCCAAAAGCCCTCGTGTAGCTGAACAGTGCGAACGTTAATATTCATTCACTCACATTAGGTCCTAAATATTCATTCTAGAATTAAGACATACGTTTTCGTATATGATGAAATAGATAAATATTTATCATAAGTTTAGAACACATATACCTTATAATTTTACCCGTACTAAAATTATATCAAGAATCTTAGTATTAATAATACATAATGTTTATCTATATAAAAATGGATGTTTGTATGTATGAAATCGCATCACTCCAGTACCATTCAACCGATCAGTATTAAAATTGTCATGTGCATGTATTTTTTATAGAGAAAGCTTTTATGCTATCATCTTTGTTGCAGCTCCCCACCAGGTGGCATTACAGCATATCAACTTTTGCATTGTTCAATCAATCGCCAAGTTGCCAACAGGATCACCGAAAATTATGCCAATATTTCGCTATGTTTCCATTGAAAATTTTAACATAAAATAGATCCAACAGAAAGTAATATTAACGTATTACACATCCAGATATAAATTATTTACACTATTTTAAGCATTCATTACACAAAATTTGTAACAATATGTTACTTTAGCTGAGCAGAAATCAGCTTAGAAAGGTGGTCTCAAAAATTGACCCATGGGTTATTAGGGTGTTATAAATAAAAAAAAATCCTTTTTATCAGCTATTAGACCTACAGACTTAAAATTTAGCAAATATGGTTTTTTGTTCAGCTGAGGTATGCAAAAAGCTTGTTTTTTTTTGTTTGTTTAATTTGCACTTCACGTAAATTGAACTCATTAAAAAAACTTCTTTATCCTTCAATCTCTGGATTGTTTAATTTTTCAATTCACCCCTGCGAAGAATGGGTATACCAGCTAGTAGAGTATAAAGCACAATCAGCATATTTTCACTCGCAATTTCTAATTTTCTTTTCTTTATATTTTAGGTTTAGTTTCGGTATCTTTTGCATTTCACCAAGAGGAGAATTTGTGATTCTTACCGTTTTCTTAACCTAACTCCTTTTAATCCAACATGAATGACTTTATCAAATGCAGCATAATAGCTGCGTTATGGTGGGTGACTTCCCTTACTATACTATTCCCCCTTTTCGTGCTTCTGATACTAAGCAAATCAGTTCAGAACATTTGGTTTTCTTGGTTATTTTCCAAGATAATTTTGCCCAATATGAAGAAACTAACAGATCCCCAGCGAAGGGAAGCTTTCGAACTTTTGAAAAAACATCTGGGTGATAGGAAAAAGAAGACCCCTCATGAAATTTTGGAAATTGGAATTGGAGATGGAGCCAACCTAGAATATTATCCCGAAAATAGCAGTCTCACAGCTCTGGACATGAATGAAAGTTTCGAGCCTTACTTAAAAGAACATTTGAAAAATTATCCTGAAATCCGATACAGGAGAAAGGTTATTGCCATGGCTGAAAATATGGTGGGAGTGGAAGATTCTTCTATAGATATTGTGGTGTGCACGTATACTTTGTGTTCTGTGACAAGCATTCCATCCGTTCTGAAGGAAGTAAAACGAGTATTGAAACCTGTAAGTATCAAAAATTCTTAAAAATTACATGCAAATAGTTTTTTTTTTATTTGTGAGAATTCGTTTCTGCTTATTTAGGGTCTTTCTGTAGGAATTAGGATAATTTGACCTAAATTTAAAAAACTTCTTAAGACAGAAAAAATATTTCAATATTTTATTTTGGTTTTTCTATGGTTACTCAAATTATTCACTTATTTTTGTGAATAAATATATACACTTCAATGAAATTTATCAATAGTTAGAAGAATTTATATAAGAGAACAAAATAATAAGTTAAGGTATAAAATTCGTTTCTCCTACCCTCTGGTGGTGGTGTTGTTGCTAATGCCACCTATCTGACGTAGTCAGATCCAGGCCCACGAAATTCATCATGGCAAGGGGCTAGATGTACGCCTGTCCTTGGCCGTAGCCTTGAGCACCATACAGGTGACAGTACGATTTAGCTCGGTTCCACCCCAATTTGGAGGGAGAACACCCTGGTGGAGAGTCAGGGCCTTCCTACCTCTCATCCCCTTCCAGCAACCTCACGAAAAGACTTGCGGGTCGGCGGCTATTTAGAGTACCCCCATACCGCGAAGGTACTATACATTTACAAATATCCATGTCTTCTCCGGGATTCGAACCCAGGCCCTAATTCACAGCAGTCAACGTCGCTAACCCTTATACTGTGTGTGTGGACGGGCGACACCTTCTGGTGCAGAGAGGACTAAAGTAATAAACACTTAGAGTTAAAATTAATAATTAATTAAATATTCCGTGTCATTATTCAAGGGGTCAACAAGATGAAGTTTTCCACTGAATAGAATGCAATGAACGTGTGTCGGGACGCTCAATGATTTGTAGTTTCTCAATTACAGCACATTAATTATTCTAAATTTAACTTCAGATATATTTTTGACTATTTAACATTATTGACATTTTTAAATACTATTATTTCGAATTGTTTTTAATATTAAGTTTTGTTATTAGGTATACAAGCAAGTTTTAAAGAGGTTTTTTTTAAATAAAAATTAAGAATTTATTAAGCAAAAATGGTTACAAATGAATTTCTCAAGAGATTATCCGTTGCTAGCCACTACTTTCCCTCTATCTATTTTTCTGTCAGCATGCGAACTGCGCTGTTGAAAAAACGATTGTCTTTGAAGCAAGTTCACAAAAATCGAATCCTTTTTTTACATTCCTTGTTAGAACAAAAGTACTGCTTTGACAAGCCGTAAGTCATTGATCAAAACAAGGTCTACAGAAGCAATAAGCAGAAAATATGACATGGATATCCAATTTAAGTGTTCCCAAGTAGTTTTTGCCTGGCTTTTCAACATGTAGTTAAGCATTCCTGTGCTGCAAAATCCCTCAGGTCTCTGTTCCCAGTTCGACCATTTCTCTTCAAATGTTCTTCTTAAATGCATCAATTATAGTCGGTAGCGATCTCCCGTGCTGGCTTCATTAGATTTCAGCTACTCATAATATACGAAGGATGATCAGGAATAAAGGTTACTAGCCGCAGCATTTGAAAACTACGTATTGTGGAGAAATTTATTTCCCCAGAGTGGAGACAAATGACGCTACTTGTCATTTACAGATATGATTGCTGATTTAGGGATATGTAGTGAAAGTTCCCAGACGGTTCAGGACGATTGAAATGGTAAGATGCTTAGGAAATCGGTCTCGTTTGGAAGTTGGATTTTTATGAGCAAAGAATGTGTCCACATTCACAATGAAATCGTGGAAGTTTATGGTGAAAAAGCAATGAACAGACAACATGTAGAGAAATGGTGTCACTTTTTTCAATCAGGCAGACAGGATGTCGAAAACCGCAATATGGCTGGAAGCGGCCAGCCAAGTTCTTTAAGTACGAATTGAATAAATGATTCTAAATGATCGACGGGTAACTGAGTGAAATCTCGTTAAAGTTGGGACTGAGTAATGGTAGCGGCGTGCAGCATATCGTTTCTGATGTGCTGTAATATTCCAAAACAGTGCTGTGAAAACATCCGTCGAGACCTGGCTCAATGGACAGGGACCTGATTTCTACCAAACGGGTTAAACAAGTTGGTTCTGCGTTCTGATAAATCTCCCTAAATAGACCTTGGAGATTATGTTGAAATGTGTTAGGCACGTATGCCTCTTAATTACCTTTTGTATTTTCTGTTTATTGGTAATAAATATTTCTTTATTCGACTCGTAATCGTTTTTAATGATCACCCCTCGTACTACTTAAATGGTTTTAATAAATACTGCACGGGAGTTTTGCCCCTCAGGGGACTCACCTTCTTTAGGTGAGTACGGGTTTCACGCTCCCGAGGTGCCCTAGTGATCTTTTCCTTTTCCCAAGGGGTTTACTGTCTTTGATAAACACGTACTCGGGGTTACCCTAGTGATCCTTCTCTATTTTCGACCCTCTTTCTTGTTATTCAATTTTCTCTTTCTTCTTTTCACGTCTAGATCACAGATACGTAGAAATGTTTGGTGCAGCATATAGCTAGAATTGGCTCTTGCACCAAAAAACCTCAAACATCAAACGGGAGTTTTGATCCTTGAATATTTGATTTCGTAACTGATATTGATGCAGGCCAGGATTGCCACACTATTCTTACTCTTTGAATTTTAATGGATTTACTTTTTATCAACAGTTACAATTCGATTCAAATTATCTTCTAGTTTTTATTTTATCCGTTTGAAACAGCAGCTCCATGGGAAAATTCTCTGTTCCAAATGTCTTGACTTCAATTCATATGGGATTCAATTTTATCCTTGCTTTTGGATCACTCCTATGGCTTCCGAATGCAATTAAATTGCTTGTTCTGTCATTTACAAAGATTCTGCAATCTTCTTGGGTTAGATTTCTATAATGACTTCAATTCTGCGTCTTCGAATGTTTCTAGACTTATTTCACGTTCCTTACTTACAGGATGAAAATCGCCTTTTTAAAACTGTCTAGGGCTGTATTCGCGAGTTGAAATTGATGGAGCATGTGAATCTCATAAGCTTCATACAGCAATCAATGACCTCCAGCTTCAACAACTAGAGACAGAAAAGTAAAGCCTCCTATAAATATAGTTTCGTTGGCAAAGAAATAGACGTATTTGGCGTTAAGGAACGTTGTTGTATATACATTTTGATAAAACAGGACGTACTGCAAAAAGCTTAATGATGATGTTTTAACATGAATATAGTTGGGCTATATAGTCCAATGCGATTTAATACTGGTAACTATCTATTTTGTAAATCTTTTTAAACTTATTTCTATACTCGATATTGTTTTTACTGTTTGTATGTATATAAATTCATGTTAATTTTACTTATGATATTTTGATTTGTATCGATATTGATATTCATTATCGAAAGTTAATTTTTGATCAAATTGTGGCTACATGGCAAAAATAATCAAAATAATAGATTGTGTTTCCAATAATGTGTTCGAAGTCCTTGGAGATTTAAATAAAAAAGAGATTTTGTAACAACTTTATGACTGATTAAAATACTCTACTGGCCATTAAAATTGCAACATCATGAAGCAAGGCAAATACAAAACAGATATTTATTGTACCTAACAGTATGGCATTAAAGCAAAATGCTGAAATTTGAAAGCAGTTGGGATTTACAAGGGTAAAAAATTAGTAGAAGCAAATGCCACCCCTAGCATCTATAATGGCCCTTACCCTGTTAGGCGTGGAATCGAACTGGGCTTGGATCACAGCAATGGGCAACTCATTCCATGCTGCTTCAAGTCAATGCCCCACTTCATAAACCGTATTAGCTGGAGAGGTGTGGCAGCCCTGTCTCTCTGCAGCTCAAGACTAGATGTTTTCAAAGGAGGACAGATCTGGGGACCTTGCAGGCAAGGGTAACAATTGAATACCTTGTGTATCGAAGAAGGTCAGAACATGACATGCAACATATGGTCTTGCATTATCTTGAAAGACGATGGTATTTAGCAAGTTTTGAAGCTAGAGCATAACCGTTTGACGTAAGGTGTCAGAAATGTACTGATCTGCATTCAAATTACCGTTGATACGAGCTGGAGATGTAAGTGTCATGTACTCAATGGCTGACCAAACCATCACACCAAGGGCAGGGCCTCTATGTTGATATCGAATTTCGGAGCTTACAGATACATATACGACCATCAGAATACTGCACGTAGAACCTAGACTTGTCTGAAAAGACAACATTGTGCATTTTCTGTATTTAGGTTTGTCAGTCGGTGCGCCAGAGTCACCGTCTCTCTCTATACTGGATTTTCTAGGGAAGCGGAGGTAATGATCGCCGTGTTGATAGTCCACGCTGCTACAAACGTCATCGCTCCAGATGAGTGGATACTGAGATTGCTGAAAACATTCACGTTTCTCGACTAATTATCCGTTATATGATTATATGTTTTTGTATTGTTGACCTCACGATATGTTTGTCCTCTCAAGCAGTCAAGATAGAACGTGAAGATCCTGTATGAGGTTCAGTATGACCCTCAGGACGCATGACAGTGGTTAGGTTTCGATCAGTGCAACGAGCGATATCACGGAACAATAATCTACACTCTCGATAGGCAATGTGATTCTGGCTTTGCCGAATTCTTACACCTACGGGAAAGCATTTCTTCTTTTTCGAAATATAACACACTATTCTGAGAAAACTCAACTTTGACCTTACAAAAGTGCTTTTGAATCCACTACCCAATTTTTCTTCTATGCATTGTTTCAGATGCCTTTTCTCTCTGTGTCGTTTAAACGAGCTGAAATAATACTCATTTGCGCGCGCGCGCGTAGCCAAGCTTCTTCTTCCATTCATGTGATTTTGACGTTCGTCAGATCGTTCCTTTCTGGTGTTACAATTTTAATGCCCAATAATGTACATAATTTAATGTCGCTTTTTCAAGTTAAGAAATAGAGAGATCACGGACTTCTATATAATACTTTCTTTTAGTTTGTGCGATCTAATTCTGCGATCATTTTCTTTCAGGGTGGAAAATTCTTATTTTTAGAGCACGTATCTTATCCCAAATCTGATTGGAACTACTTGCTACAAGTCGCAGTTGCACCGTTGTGGAGCCCTTATCTCGGCGGTTGCAAAGTAAAACAAAGGACTGGCGAAGAAATTAGAAAAATCGGATTTTCAAATGTCGACATGGATACCACGTATGATGAAAAATTACTTTTGTTTAGCCGGCCTCAACTTCTTGGAGTTGCCACAAATTAAACCAGTTCTGCAACAAGTGAAGTTTTGTATCCAGTATTAAAACGAAGTGTGATTATTTTAAAGAATGTGTATTATCTAATTTTTGTTTTGTATTTTCTTCCCTCATCCTCATCAAAATGTTCAGTTACAACAAAATAAAGAACATGACAGTCATGCAACAAATGTCAAGAAAAACCTTCACGAAAAATTGTAGAATGTGTGCTGTTAAAAATAAATGTGTAAACGTGTGATAAAGCTTTATTTAATAAAATGTTTTAATCACACACAAAAAAAGAAAACTCCAGGGAATATAACCAGCTGTAAAACTATAGACTGTAAAATTTATCGAAGTTTTATTTGTAAGCAAAGAATACGACTCAGATATAATATCTTGATATTCACTGGTGTTCAATATTAAAAGAATTTTTAGATTTTGTCGATTATCTCTTGAACTATTGGACAGATTTTAATAAAATTTGGTATGTATGCAGCGCTGATATGTAATACAAAACAATAAGAATTCAATAATTAACATACACACGCATGATCGTGTGTAACATTCATCGAAGTCAGAAGGTATGAAACAGCAGTTGCAAAATATAACAAAAAGAAAATTGTTTAATAAGGGGTATGGTTCCTTCTTTCAGATAAACAGGCTTCACACCGTGATTTTATATCTGAAGTAAGGGAATTTATGAGTTCCAGTGGCAATTAATCCGACTCGTTCAGCTTCTCTGTTTTAAAGCCTTGGATGATTCTCGGATTGGGTTTGCAAGTTGCAATTGCCATCCCCAGAACGTCTCAGGCTGTATAAGAATGAGGTCTGGAGATCTAACTGGCCAATTTACTCGTCGAGTATTCTCACTTTGCAGAAATTCGTTGACCAGATAAGCTCTCTGTGCTTCGCGTTGTCATCCTTTAAGATAAAATCAGGCCCAACTTCAGGCTTGAAAAGGTGAATCGTGCAAAAAAGTCAAGTAAAAAAATACGGGATTAATAAATTTAGGGAATTGTTCCACAATTATAAAAAAACATGTAACATGAAAAATCTTTAAATATTTTTCGAAAAAACCGTGCAAAAAAGTAATAATAAAATCAATGCAACATATTTATAAATTAAAAACAGTTCATTTATATTACAAAAAAATTAATAAAATTAGTGAACAGTGAAAAATTAAGTTTACAAGTTCAAATTGAAATTACACAAGAATAAATTTACTAACAACTACTCTTCGTTACTTCGTAACAAGCGTGCACGTTCATTGCGAACTGGATCAAAAATGCTATCATCAGTATATGTGTCAGCTCAACTAACGGTTTTGATTCAAATGGAGAATTTCGTTCGTTATCAATGGCCTCAGTTGGATTTTTGTTGTTATAAAGTCTGTTATTGGCGGCCCTTTTGATTTCTCAAGTTGCTTATATAATTCTTGATATCCTGCAACACAAAACTTAGGATTTTGTTAAAATTTTAATGCAGGCTGTATGTCAGGACCATGAGTAAGAAAATGTTTCTTATTTGTGGCAAATTTCAAGCTCTCTCGAATTAAATCAGTTGTTAATAACTGAACTTCGGCTTCGTCATTATCGACTTCCTTACTATCTTTAACAGTCATAAATTCGATCAAATCGTTCTCATCCGGAGGGCACGATTTCCCAAATTTTTTGGAATTCACTCTAGAACAAAAAAATTGTCTAAAAAAGAAAATTCTTTAAGATATCCGACTACGTTCGGAAATGTGATTTTGAAAAAGCGTATAAATGGATAATATTTATGATATTTAGTGTCACTTAGATTAGAAAATGTATATAAAATTGTTTTAAGAATAGTATTTCAATAAAAAATTATTTAAGTACCATATTTTGACCAAACATGAACATAGAATGACCCATTTTCAAAATATTCTCCTTTGGTGAAAAATGCTTCAATTATAATAATGTTTTGCCTGTATATAGTTCAGACCTCTGTACAGAGGCTCAACTAGAATTTTTGAAATATATAACTTAGAAGTGGGTTTATTCATGTTTTACGACAACACAGGGGAGACATTTTAAGAAAAAAACACCGATAATTATATTTCAATGGGTTGTAACTCTGAAAGTAATGTGATTTTTTTTAAAAAAAATAGTTCAGACTCTCTGGAGAAGTCTTTACTTTATATACGCACACACACACACAAACTATTAATATTTTAGAAGCATTTTTTATAAAAGGAGAACATTTTGAAAAAAGGTTATTCTAAGTTAATCTTTTGCCAAAATATTATATTTAAATAACTTTTTTTTGTCAAAATGTCCTTAAAAGAATTTTATACATGTATTCTAATCTAAGTGACACTAAACATCATGAAAATATCCAATATCTTTTTTTTAAAATCACGGTTCTGAACGTTGTCGCATACCTTAAATTCGAGTAGAAATTAAAGAATTAAAAAGACTTGGGTGCACACACATGTTTGAAAGATATATTTAATTCACTTAACAAATTCTTAAAGTGTTTTTAAAGCAGAGTAAAAAGTATATATCTTTATTTAAAAAGTTTTCTTTTTCAATATGAGTTTGAGAGTCTCTGTTGCTAATCGGCTGCTGATTTATCAGCTCTTTCAAGGCTATTTCCTCTTTTCTATTGGTTTTTTTTTTTCATCTTATCATTTTTCTTAAATGTGACATTGAATTTCTAGTCTTACAGAAGCTCTTTAGACCCGAAAGAGACTCAAATTTTTTATATCTAATCAACGAGATTAGATTTGGTAAGTTTGAGTTGAATTATATGTTGAATTATCGCTGTGTGTTGCTTTTCTTCAAGTAACTGTTCTAGAATATGTCATCTGTCTTTAAGGGTGTGTTTCGCACATCTTAGATTCACAGTTGGAGGTAGTATTGTTTATATAAAATTAATAATTAATTTCTGAATTTTTAAAAAAACTTTTTTGCTTAGTTTCTTACACTTTTATTTGGATACCGTTAGATTCGCTTCAATAAATTAATGATTGTGAGTTTGTTCTTTGTCTTAGAGAGTGAACAATATATAATCAAATATAAGTACCTACCGTTTTAGCAAGATTTAATGTGTTTATATACTTTCATCACCTTCTCATTATGTTATGATTAATGTTATATATATTGTACATCTGAGAGACAAATCATGCAAATCCTATATTACTTAATTTATGATACACACACGCACACACACAAATATATATTCTATAAAATCTTAAATTTACTGTACAAATCTTTTTTTATTAATATATGTATTATATCCATATGTATAGTAGTAAATATTTGTAAATGTTTAGACCTATATATCATCTGATCGTTTTGTGTAAAAAAAAGTGAATGTACTATTAGTATTGTATCCTAAGCATTTGAACCTCATTTAATCTAATAATATTCCTCTAAAAACAGATTAGCTTGTTGTAACTTTATGCATTATAGATAATTAACTAAATATTAATATTTTTGATCGATGTTTTTCAGTTTAGCACTATTAAAGGATCTTTTTGTGATTCTAGTATGCATGTATTTGTATTTATTGGAATATTATTCTCGAAATTATTTGTGTGTGTGTGCAACGTAACAATATATGGTTAACAGTAATACAAAAATAATTTTTACTTTAAAAATTTTGATTATTATTGCTTAGACATGACAATATATACATTTTTAAATTTTTCTTCTTAATTACAATTCTAATAAGTTCAATATTAATTATTCGTCGTAAAATTTTTATTTTACTTTTGTTTATGCTTTTTCTCTTTCAAATATTTTTCTATTAAGTTCAATATTATTTGGTTTCAAAATTTTTATTTTTATTGATTTTTTTCTTATTACTTCGTACATTCAGCCACAGACTATATTTTTAATACTTTTTATTTTAACTTAACCTCTTATTGAATCAGGTACACACATTATTACTTTCCTTCCAATAATTACAATATTTTTAAAAAAAATTATGCTACTTTAGCTACAGTTATAATTCATTTTTAAATATTTTATCAGTTTTTCCTTATTTATGATACTGTTTTGAAAGGGAGGGAAATGTTTTATTTTTCATAAATTGTTGGGCTGATGTGGTCAAAAAATTAGATATATTTATTTAGATTTTTGGTTTTCTGTCTTGGCTATGTAGATTAAGTGTTAACTTTTTCTCTCTAGGGGCTGAAAATATAAACAATATTCAAATATATTTAACTCTTTGAAATTAAAATTAAAGAACTCGAATCTCTTATACATTATCCATAAAGGAATGGGGCTTCAGAAAAGTGTAAACTATTTAAAATATAATCATAATTTCAAAAATTATAAACATATGAAAATAAGAAACGTTTCTATAAGAAATATGAATTAAGTTTTACGTTGCGCATGCTGTTTTCTAAGATAGTAGCTTTAATTACTAACAATAAGTTGATTTATAAAGTAAAATGTATCCTTATTGTAATAAGGATGCATTTTACTTTAGTATTTTTAGAAATTTTTACTGTAGTATTCTTATATAAATAGAATAATAAATCATATTTTTTAAAAACTAAAAAAAAAATTATATTTTCAAATTTTTTTTAAAATTTCAATATTTTTCAAATATTTTGAAATACAGAAGATATATTATTCTTAAATTAAGTCGGATTTAAAGAGTATGATACATTTTATATAATTCTATAACGTTTTATACATCAAAGGCTATTATTTTAGCAAATAGCGTGCACAAAGCAAAAATTACTTAATATTCATTAGAAAATTATTTCTTATTTTTATATGCTTATAATTTTTAAAATTATGGTTATATTTCAAGCATTTTGTACTTTTTTGAAACCATAATCCTTTATAAATAATGTGTAAAAGATTCGAATTATTTAATTTAAATTTAAAAGAATTATACCTGTTTGATATTTGTTTATATTTTCATCCCTCGAGATAAAATTAACACCC
>BMAV01008203.1:23410-49235 GCA_019973955.1 Trichonephila inaurata madagascariensis | reverse complement strand
AACATGTATAACGATAGTTTCACTAATAGGTTGTATAACATGTATAACGATAGTTTCACTAGGGCCTCCTCAGAAATAGTTACGCCAGTGATTACGACTCAGATATATGTCACGATATGCAATAGAGTTTAATATTAAGAGAATTTTTAGATTTTGCTGATTACCTATAGAAATGCTGGATAGATTTTAATAAAATCTGGAACGTATATAGAGCTGATATAATGTAAAAAAATAACTATTCAGTAGTTAAAATACACACTCAGCATCAGGCGTAACATTCATCGAAGTCGGAAGGTATGAAACAGCAGTTGCATAATATAACAAAATACTACTAATAATAATTGGTTAAAAGAGCGCATGGTCCTCTTTCAGATAAACAGGCCTCACACCGTGATTTTATACTAGAAATAAGGGTATTTATGAGTTCCTGTGGCAGTTAATCCCACTCTTTCTGCAACTCTGTTTTCAAGCCTTGGATGGCTCTCAAAGGGGATTTGCGAGTTGGAATTTCCCTCCCCAGAGTGATTCAGTCATGCTCTATACGGTTGAGGTCTGGAGATATAGTTGGCCATTCCAATCGGCGAATGACCTCACTTGCCAGAAATTCCTCGATGAGATGAGTTCCATGTGCTTCGCGTTGTCATCCTTTAAAATAAAATCAGGGCTAACTGCACCCTTGAATCTGTCCAGTAGTTCCAGAAATATTCAACAAAATTTAAAAATTCATTTAATTTGGGACACCAGTGTATATATATATATATATATTAATGATAAATTAAGTTTTAATTTTCACGAAATTTGAATTTTTACAAATATTTATTGATTCTTAAGAATTTTTTCATATAGTTGAATCAGTATTTGTTAAGATATATATAAAAAGTGCCATAAATTTAAATTCAGAAATCAATTTATTACTTGATATAATTTTAAAATTAATACGATACGCAAACATGTGTGTGTGTGGATTGTATAAATTAATTTTTTTTTCTCTTTAATTTTATTTATGTAAAAAATATATTCTGAATTTTTAAAGTTTTTTCAAAAGAAACGTGGAAATCATTCAGGGGATTTTTTTATTTGTAATAAGCCTCAGTATCTCAAATAACATTTATTCAAAAACCGATTTTGGGGGCACTTAAGTTTCCTTTCAAACTGGTTTGGAGTTTTTAGATATAAAAAAATAAGGCATATTTGAAACTTAAATTGGAAGTTTTTATATTTCTTATTTGCAATAATTCAAGAATGCAAAAAAAAAAAAAATTTACAAATATTTGAACACGCAGAAATTAAACGAAAAGTAAAAAAAATAACGAAATAATACTCTTTATAATCGAAGAAATTAACAAATATTTATTTTTTACTTCTATCTTTGTTTTAACCTCTTAAGGCAGGGGTGTCAAACACACGGCCTGCCATTGCGTAAATTGCAGCCCGCTGATTCTTTTTAAATATCAGGCTTTTAAAGTTTTTTTCATCTTGAAACTTATTTGTGGTGAACCTTATATATATATATATATACAATATATATATATATATATATATATTTGCCTGTGTGTTATTTATTCTTATTGTAAAAGACATTGTTTTAGATAATAGAAATGGCCTTTAGATTAAAAATATTTTTTTTATATTTTATTAAACGTTTCCATTTAATTTTACTATAATAAATTAATTTTTTTTTAAATTCTTAAATGTATTATGCATATTCTTAACTGTAGATAGTACCCAAATTCTTCGTGTGTGCTACTTTTGTTTCTCTTCCTCCTGCTCTGTTTGGAGTGTGCTATCAGCAAGAGGGGGGCATTCAGAGGTGTTTTTTAAAATTTAAAAAAATATTCAAGGCGCTTAAGATGGAGGGAGGAGTGTACTTAATAGCTTGCGAATGAAAATGGATTTTTATTTTTATTCATATTAAACTGGAAAGTTATGTAATCAAATCAAAATCAAATTTACACAACGAGTAAAGAAAGATTAGTTCAAGACGAACGTCATAATTTTCTAGAAAATTGGAACTGCGATATTTTTTTCTGTCCAAACCAAGAATAAAATGTGTTTGATATCTAAAAACTCTTTCAGTTGCTAAGGAATATAATCTTAAAAGGCATCATAACAATTATGATTAATACTTTATAAAACTTCATGAAGACAAATTGTCCAATTTGAGATCAATTCTTTAAAAAAAAAATAATAAAATGTACTCATTAAATTTGTTGAAAACTATACAGCTGTTGTAAAAGTTATGTATTATCCCATTGTATATATATATTTACTGAAAGATAATTTATTAGTGAATGTTTATTTAAAACAGCGGAAAGTATTATGTCCAGCAGAAACAAAACAATTTAAATGTGTAAGTTTAAGTCGAAATATTGTAGCTAGAAGAGTTGATGAAAAAGCCGAAAATATGAAAAAACAGCATATATAATTCAACAATATCAACATCTCAAGCCTACTTTATTGCAATATTAATGCTAGTACGGATATTCAAAATTTCGCTCAACTAGTCGTTTTTATTCACGGATGCAATGTTAATTTGAAAATAAGTGAATAATTTTTGGAAAAATCATTCATATTCATAATAAAACCAGTGGAGCTGATAGTTTGAAAGTACTTGCAGATGTTGTGAAGAAATACAAATTAGCATTGAAAAAGTTGGTTTGTCTAACATGATGGTGCAGCCACCATGACTGGTATTACTAAAGGAATAGTTGCAAGGTTAAAAGAAACATGTAAGCGACATGGTAGTAATAATTTTGAATATCTTCTCATTGTATTATTCACCAGCAGGTAAAGTGCTCCAAAGTTTTAAATATAGTACACATTTCAAGGCTACACGATACCCTTTTTCAAAAAAATTTTTGGAGACACTAACAGTAAAAATAATTTATGTTTTACATTCATCTTACATTATTTAGTTGATTCTGAAAGCTAAAAGTCAGTTTGATCTCAGCCATTATTTTACAATTTTAAAAAATTGAGAATTTTTGAAGTTTTTTCAAACTTTTATAAAATGCTCCATTTTTAAAAATTTTTTAGTCATTTGACGTGATTTATGTTTTTTTAGATTATTGCAAACAAAATTTAGTATGGATTTAAAAATCTGTTCCCTTGTTGATTTTTAATAATTATTTTTCTATATATTCCTGGAAAAAACGCAAATTTTTTTTAAAATATTAATTTTGGCATTTTTTAAAAAAATAAATAGAGGTCTCAGACCTAAATCCATACTAACGTTTGTAGAACATACGTTTGGTAGTATCTACAAAAAAATTTCAAGACTCAACCTTGAACAGAAACAAGTAATATAAAAAAAAAAATTTTAAGTCAATTCCTACTTAGATCAACAAAGAAAAATTTTATTTTAGCTACTTTTTATTAAATAGTTACAATTAATATAAATATGTATACACATATGACAGAATCACAACATTAAGTGGTCATTAACTTTTATTAATTATCATTAAAGTGTCGCATTGTCATCCAAAACAATCGTGTATATAAATTTCATTTCAACTGAGTACTTTAACACGTGAGAAAAATACCTTTTCAAGTTTTGACACAAGCCGCCAAAAGGGTCGCTAAGTCAACAAAAATGATGCCAACGTGGTTGTATTTGTAATTCTTTAGATAATTAGTTTTAATAATTAATTTTTATTAATTATTTTTATATTATTGTATTGTCATCCAAAATAAACCTGTATATAAAATTTCAGCTGAATGGAGCGCTTTAAAATGTATTTTATTAACGATTGAAAATTCCACCCAGATAAATATATAAATATATAGAGATTGTGAGCTAATAGTAGGAATTAAAAAAAGCCTTAGGGATTACAAAACACCTACATCCTCAAAATTGTCTGAGAAAAATGCATTTAAAAGTTGTAAAGGCATAAAACAAAAACTAATTATACGTGTAAAACTTTAATTTTTTAATATGTTATTTTCCAACTTATGTTCGATATCAAAACACTACTTCAATTAATTATGACCGAAAATAATTTTTTTAATTCAAAATATATTTTTACATAATATTGATAGTGTTTGTTGCGACGACAGGTTATTCCGCCTAATCCTAACAAAATATTTGGACATAAGTTTTGAAACACAAAGCATTTATATACAACGTAATAAAGAAACCAACTTAAGCTAAAAATCACCAGGTTTGTACAAAAAAAATGTAATTTTTTCAGATTTAAATTAGGGAAGTTTAGCTAGAGTTTTTAAAGTCGCCCACACAACAAGAACAGAAATACCATAATATAATGCAATTTTATGCTTACTATAATGTAGTTTGGTCTATCACACACACACATGGAAAAATATTCAGTTTTATCTGCAATACTTGTTCTTGCACTCGGAAGTCTTAGTGCAGTATCAGTGAAGGGCTGGTTTTTCGATGTATCATTTTCAGTAGTATTCCATCTCTTCCAAATATTGTTTCTCATAGCAACCTGAGAAAGTTTTGGTCGTGGCATTTTTCCATCAGGAAAAAATTACCGAAAAGCTTTTAAATTATATTAACTATATTTTAAAACAAAAAAATTGGCCTTGAAATCAAGCTTAATTAAGTAGTTATGAAAACTCAAAACATTATCAAGCAAAAATGATTTTAGTAATGAAAACTGAAATTAATAACCATTCTATATTGAAAGAGTTGCTTGTGCTCAAAAATATTTTTAATTAATTCAATTTAAGAGAGGAAAAATGCTTTAAAATGAACCCGAAACCAAACCCTAAGCTCAGAAAACTTCCACACAATATCTTAAAAACTAATTTGTTAGCAGATCTGAAATTTGGCGACAAGCTTCCCAATGATATAACCCCCAAAAAAATGCAAAAAAAAAAGAATTCAAATTTTCAGGGTTTTGTGTAGTATTTAAAATCGTCACCAAAGTTGTAAATTATACTCGTGTGAACATAAACTTAATCATCGCCAATTTACTTCATTTCTGAAAGATATAGCAAGTGAATACACACACACAACGATCTACCATATTATACGGAAGTACAATGGCTTTCGAAACATAAAGTGTTAAAATAATCCTTTAAATTGCTGGCGAAATTATCAATTTCTTGGGAACAAAAATTATGAATGTGCAGAGTTAAAAAAAAGGACAATTGATAAGGAACATGGCTTTCTCAGTTGATATTAAAAGTCATCTTAATCAACTTGATTTTAAGCTTCAATTCGAAAATCATGTTGTTACAATTGTTTTTCATAATATTAAAAATTATTACTTTGGCAAAAATAAGTAGGAAAAAAATTTGTCGCTCTTTTAAAGTTGTCAAAATGTATTGATATTAAATCCCATAAATTAAAATTTACTGAAGATGTTCACTAAATTAGATTGTTAGAAACGGAATTATAGATCGAAGATTTTCTGATTTTAAAAGCTGTGAGTTACAATTTCGAGCTTTTGCTTCACCTATATCTATCGATATTGAAATTGTTGATGAAAGCTTACAAAGGAGATTAATTGAATTCCAATGTGATTCTTTATCGAAACAAAAATCTATGGAAGTTGGAATTCTAAATTTTTATACATATTTATCAGCAGATCGGTTTCCTAAAATTTATCGTTCGTTATGCGAATAATGCCAATGTTCGGAAACACTTACTTATGAGGGCAATTATTTTCTTTAATGAAAAATAGCGAAAACTCAGAAAGATCAAGAATAACCCCAACCAGCATTTATATCGTCAATTTTAAAAATTGCATTAGCTCAATACTTTCAATCAAACCTTGATGAATTACTTTGGAGGGAAAAACGATGTCAAATATATATATATTTAATAGGCTGCGAATTGATCATTAACCATTGCACATATATACCTAGTACATTCTCCGGAAGCTGGTATCACTTTTTAGTGCGGTGTCCTAAAGGCGGATACCAATCGAAACAGGTAATTTTAACGCCCAGTTTCCTCCCTAGAGGGAGGCACCTGAGCTCTAACAATGCGAACTTGTTCCAGGATTTAATTTTTCCGAGAGCATCCAAGCCAAACAGATACTCTAGGGATCTTTTACAAGCCGTATAATCATACGACATGGCCGCTGTCGATTTTCTGCATCATAAAAATCCACCGACTTGGGCCGGGATCGAACCCGCAGCCTTAGGTGCAGAAGGTCAGCGACAAACCAACCACGACCCCCAGCCAGCCAAATATTTTCTAAAAAGTAATGTTACATTGAATTTGTTATAATAATATATATATTTTTTTAGTAAAAAATAAAAAATAATTACAGTTTAAGTTTAAAAAATAACATGAAATATAAAGTGAGTGAGTGAATATTAACGTCGCACTGTTCAGCTGCACGAGGGCTTTTGGCGACGAACCTCTTAATTTTGAACCATGGTCAAGCGACGTGGATGACACCTGAGCTGGCACACGGTATACTTAATATACACGGTCTATTGGCACTTCATAGATTACCGACACATTAGCCCCACGTGATAATTCATACCGGATAGCAGACGCAATTCCTCTTTGGCGACCCCGTTATCCACTCATGTCTGAATCCCGTTGTCATTTTTATTCGAATAACTTCTGGCATACCAGTCTGCTGCTGTTCTTTCAACATCGACACTCTGCCCATGCGTAATTCATCCCATGCTGACCCACCTGAATCAGCAACGGATATGGTTTATAATGGTGATTGGCTTTTTCACCTGGTGTACCAACTTCCGTTTGAGGAAAAAAATAAAGGGAGGAAACTTACTTTTGGAATATCCCTCGTATTTTTCATTTGATTGACATAAAAAATTTGAAAACAAAACATTTTTTTAAAAAATAAATTAAGGTGAATTGGGTAAGGTAAAACATTCTGAACTATAACATGAAGAAATTCGAATAACATTCTATTTACTAGTAAACAAAAATAAGATTCATTTATAAGATTTTCAGGGTAAATTTTAGCCATAGCTTAACATATATAAACCTCCTTCCTTATGTTATAAATTATCTAAAATAGTTAGATTTTCACTTGAAATTTTTTATTCCCGTGTTTTAACTAAATATGCTTTGAATTTACTAAATAAGCAACTTTAATCATTTAATATCATTAGTTTTTTATATGAATAGTAAAATTCAAGTATTTAATAATGAATACATTTTGTTTCACAAAAGATGTTGGATGAAAAATTGTTTAATTTTATGTCAAATTCTTACTGTTGACCTCGCAAGAATAATTTATTTCCTTTCCATATTATAATTAAATATCTATCCATTAGACAATATTTACTTTTCTTACTGAAAAAGAGTAAAATTAGTTTTTTTAAAAGTATTATGTAAGGAATGTTTCGAAATGCAAGCAACTTTAAAGAAACAAAACAAACAAACTGTGTAATTAATTTTGTAACATATGATGCATCGGTATTCCAAAAATTCAAATGAAATGTACAGGAAATTGGTATGCAGACTATTTGGATTTCAGTATGATAATTTGAATAACCATAAAATACTATTTTTAGATGATTGTGACAATATCAAGCTCTCCTAAATAGATTAGTTCTTAGACAGTTAGTATTATTAGTTCTTCTTTCTAGAAAATTTTTTTTAGATATTTCTAAAAAAATTGTTCTAGAAAGTTACAGCAAAATTGTTGAATTAAGTAATAAATAAAAATAATAAATAAAATAAAAAATATATATAAAAACAAGGAAATTTGTCCATTGCTTTATGAAATTAATTTGAATTTCTCTACTTAAAGCCAATATGCTTTTTAAATTCATTTGCTTCCACTTTACCTTTCAAAATGATTGAATTTGATGGTACGAAGTATTCAGCCATAAAATTAATGAAATTTTTCCGCATTTATTTTTGGTAAAAGAAAACCAAAACAGTAGTAATCAAATCAACATTATCTTAACTGAGGAAAAATTTTGAAATGTTTTCTTACAGAAGGAATTACCTAAAACTGTGTTGTAATCAATCACAAACTGAAGGAAGGGAAAATGAAATTGGATGTGAGAAACAGAACAGAGAGGAAGGACAAAAAGTTTTGATTTATGCTTGACATCTGAGAGCATGCGCACTAGGCTAAATTCATGTGATGTCATGCTCAAAAACCATGACGTCATTATTTATGTCGAAACAAGAATTGTGAACTACATAAACTAATCCAAATCCTTTTTAAGTCCGTTTCTAATTTCTTTTAACGATAATAATGGCTTGAATTTCCTAATTTACGTCTTCATTTTCAGCTTCTCAGCATAATCGTTCAACTAAACACATACAATGACTGGAAATCTTTTGGTAACGGGTTTAAATTTATTTCAGAATTTTTGTCTGCCTGCATAGTATTAATTTAAAAAAAGAAGACCTTAAGGTTACTTTAATTGAAAAATAATTTATTGAATTGATATTTTATTGAATTCACTCCCCCTGTTTTAAAATTTACGCTTTGCGGAAGTTCTGAAGTTTCTATTCTACATTCTTACTATGTCACGAATGGCAACAGTCGATTGAATAAACAAATAATCATTTAACATTCTACAGTTTTATAAGGTGAAAATGTGAAACTTCGGATACATATTTTGACAAGGTTTGTTGTTTCATATGTAATAAAATTGTAGTGTGATACTTCATGATTTTTTATTTTACCAATATTTTTATTACTTCTCCAATTGAATGGGTCATAATTTAACTTTTCTTGTATTATTCAAGGAGCTTCTTACTTTTTAATTGTATCTTAATTTTCGAAGTTATGCTTCATTAAAGTTTGTAGAACATCTATATTTATCTTGTACGACTTCATTAGAATTGTTTTCGAGTACGCGTGCTCTGAATCAGTATGGACTCATTTCGGTTAAGAATGGAATTGGGCCCCCTGTTGTTTAAGGAAAGCTAAGATCTAGATCAACATTAATTAACAGCAAACGATTGGAAGGTGTAGACGTTGAAGGACATATTTTCATGAATCCTACTTTCGATTTATGTCAATATGCAGACAGTTAAATGTATGACGTAATATTAATATATATGGTTTCATTTTAATCAAGTAAGTCGATTTTATTAATAATTTTGAGAAATGTTTCATTCATATTTAAATAATTTAAATGGTTTTTATGTTTTCAAATTCATATCTTTAAGTATTAGTCATATAAGTGTTTGCATACTTTTATTACTCTTTAATTCTATCTCTTTTTTATTGGAATTGCTTATGACTCTTGCTCTGTAAAAAAAAATATTGTAATAATACCTTTAACTGTATTTTTTAAATTATGAATAGATAAAATAATGCATAATTTGTAAAAGGTGCTGAAATTTGAAACAAGAGAACATTAATTTGTTTGTTAGGCTTTTATAATGTGTTGTTTTGAATTCAAAAAGAGGCAAGAATATAATAAACACAATACACTTTTGGAGTAAACTGGAAGTATGCAAAGACTGTATCTTTGAATTAATTCAAACAATTATTTCTGAGTTTAGTATAATCATATTTATAAAATAAGATTAATTTCAAATGTTGTGAATTTCTTACTAAATCTTCTTTCTTTTATTAACTGGGACAGCATTAATTTTATAACTGAGACAAACTTTTGGGATAAGTTTTAATTTTTATTTCCTAAAAAAACTTATGTGGAACAATGAAATTGTTATATTTAAATCCAACTACTCAGGTTATAATATCTTGTGTAATGCCGTAAGGTGAATATCATTGCAAGTGTCCTCTTTATTAGAGTTGTGGGTAAATTTCAATTCTAAGATATATTATTAATAGAAGATTGTATAACATTAGTGTAGCATTGTTAAGCCAGAATCTAATAATTTTATAGGTATTGATTGTATGTTTTCTTTTTAATGTGCAAATTGTACTGTTCATCATTTGATGAATTTGTATTTAAGTATATTACAAAAATAAATTATAGTAATAAATATTGGTACATCTGTATTATGATGGCATTATTTGATTATTCATATAAAGTTACTTACATATTATTGCAACCTATTAGCGACATCATATGAATCAAGGCACTTGGTTGCCAATTCAGCGCCTACAACACATAGGAAATCGGGGTTGTCAACTTGTCAAATAATTAATAGAGTTGGCAATTGTTGCAATAATATGTAAATACCAAGGGTAGTTATGTATTATTGCAACTTATTGGTGACATTATATAAAACGAAGCACATGGTTGCCAATTCAGTGTGTAGAACACGTAGGAAATAGGGATGCCTACTTGGCGAGTTATTAATAGAGTTGGCAATTGTTGCAATAATACATAAATACTGTACCAAGTTAATAATTTTTGTTATATTATTGATTTTTTAAATTTTTTTTACTAGGTCTGAAGAATATTTGGATTCGCTATAATTTTTTCTCAGTTTTTAAATTTTAATTCATTAAAAAAAGCACAATGGAAGTTGTCTTATATGGTGCACTGTCAACTGTATGGTGGATCTCATCATTATCTATCCTTTTACCACTTGTAATTCTTTTAAAGTTCAGCAAAACATTTCGCAGCAAATGGTTTTCTTGGATCTTTATGAACTGTCTGGGTCCTATTTTCAACCCGAAACTAAAACCATTAAGAAAACGTGCTTTTGATATTTTGAAAGAACATTTAAAAGACAGACAAAAAGATGTGCCACTTGAGGTTTTGGAGATAGGTATTGGAGGTGGAGCTAATTTGCAGTACTATCCCGCAAATTCAAATTTAACAGCTCTAGATATGAATGAATCATTTGAAACTTACTTTAATGAAACCAAAAAGAAGTATCCACAAATTACATACAAAAAAATGGTGACAGCTATGGCTGAAGACATGAAAGATATTGAAGATTCTTCAATGGATGTAGTTGTGTGTACTTTTGTTCTTTGTTCTGTACAGAATGTGCAGTCAGCTCTCTCAGAAATTAAACGAGTTTTGAAGCCTGTAAGTATGATTTGGAAAGTTTTATAAAATTAGAGATTATACAGGGTTATTCATAATTCCCTCCGAGGTTTTGAAGTGCTGTAGTAAAAAAAAAAGCTTAGAGGAATACAGTAAAAAAGAATATTTGACAGAATAGATAAACCATTTCTAGTTTTATTTACCATTTCTAGTTTTTTTTATTGTATGAGTGAAACCGTCGTTATACAGCATATATCAATGCAATAGTCCAATTCTTGCCACAATCTACTATCAACCTTATTGACATCACCTGTTATCCTTTCATGGTCCTTCTACATCAAGGGTGTTAAACTCTCAAAGGCAAACTTGGGCTAAACAAACAAGGTTTAACTTTTGGTGGGTCACAAAAATATCAATATTCGTAGAAAAGTATGTTAATTTTGAAATAAAAATTATAATAAACATAAATAAAAGAACAAGAAAAATTTTATGTTTACATCCTTACACTTAACATCTCCTCTGTGCTCCTATCTTTCCTCTTTCAGAAGTTTTGATATTGATTATATATTATTATGAGCTGATATACCGCCCGGGCCACGAGTTTGACACCCATTTTACATCACATGGCAAAGGGGGTATGAAAACTTGAGTCCTATCTAAAAGATCAGGTTTTCAATAATAAGAAAGAATAACCCTTGCTGTCAGTAATGTTGATTGTACCATGTTAAGTAGTTTGGCAGGAACTGGACTATCACATTGATGTGAGCTGTTTGACCAAGGGATCACATATAGAACACCTGTAAAATATTTAAATAAAACTTTAATTGTTTTTGTATTCATTAATATGTTTTTTTTACTCTATTTGTCTTAGTTTTTTTACTATAGTGCTGTGAAACCTTGGAGCAAATTATGAGAAACCCTGTACTTATAAAAGATTTTAATAACTAATGTTAAGGATGTAACTTAAAAATTTGTATGAAGACTTCGAAGCAAATTTTTTTAGGAATATATTCTATTTTTTTATTTTATTAATACTTGTTAAACTAGAACTGTGGATTTTTAAATTTACACCAAGGGCAGTTAATGCATTAGCTGAGCAAGACATAGATATACATCCACAACAGTTAAGGTGTTAAAGGTAGTGGGAACTTGTATGATTAATATTCTAAACTAATAAAAAATTCCCTGTATATCAATGGCAAATTACATAATGTTGAATTTGGTTATAAGAAATAATATTAGATATTAGGAACATTAATTTTCAGTTTTTTAATCAAAAGGTGCCCAAAAAAAAGAATAGAATATTTTATGCAATTTTTTTATTTAAGAGGTTTTATACAAATAAATTGTGCTGATATATATTTAAAATTCTTGTATGAAAAGAAATATGGCTCATCATATTGTGAACACAATATTTTTATTGAAATACACATAACAGCTGCTAACATTAAGCTTAAATGTTACTTTTTTACTTCTGTAATTTGAACTATTGTAGATGAAATGAGCATTTGAATAAAATCTTAGGTTTAATAAAGACAAACAGCAACACAAAACATCCATGCTTACATATTAACTTCACTGCAGCCAAATTTGCACCATGCAAATTGTGTTATGATATCATGACAGCAAAAGCAAACCACAAAAACAGATCCTTACATGTAAATTTAAAAAAAAAATCAGATTTTGGTGGAAAATTGCATGATTCATGTGGTGCAAATTCGACTGTGGTGACGTTAATACATTAGTACAAAACATCATATAGAATTATGGGAATTTCTGATTTATGAAATGCACTATGATCTCATCGCGTTGTATAAAAGAGATATGGAAGTATAGCAAATGATAAGTGGTCTCGGATGTCATATTTGTTATTTCATTATAATTAAAAGTTAAGAAGTTTGTAGCATTTCTGTACATTATCATTCATATTATTGCGAAACACCCATATGTATATATTTTTTTAATAGGGTGGCAAATTCTTGTGTCTGGAACATGTTGCTTTCCCTCATTCTCAGTGGAGTTACACAATTCAAAGATTTGTGGCTCCTCTGTGGCATCTATATTTCGATGGCTGTTTTCCTGATCGTGATATTGCTGAGGAAATAAGAAAAAAGGGTTTTACAGATGTTGTGTTTGAAAATGTATTTCCTAATTCTTTAACATTGTTTGTCAGGCCTCAAATTGTTGGAATTGCCACAAAATAAATAATGTAATGAAATTACATTATTTAGATGTTTTTTTTAAAAATCTTCCATTCTAAAGATGATAAATCTTTGTATGTTTTATTTTCTAGAATAATGAAAAGACAAAAAGTTTGTTAAAAAAGTATTAATATATTTATGCATATATTAGTTATTTAGAATATGAGTCGAGATATTTATCAAGAAGTTATAAAACATACAGAAAATTTTCTATAATTCTAAATAAAAATCTGTACAATTATGAATTAGTGTATGAAATATATCTTGGGAAAATTGTAGATGGTCATAGAAGTATATTAAATCATTCTACAAGTTCAATTGTATGCAATAGACAAATTTATATTTTGGAATATAAAATGTTCTGAGGCTATTTGTTTAAGTTTGCTTTTTATGTTCTAAGATTGTACTTGTTTTTGGGTGTGATATATTTCTTATGAATATTTTTTGTTGTGCTTTTATTATTGTTATTAAACATTCTGCAAATACTTTTTATTGTTGCAGATGGTTATTATTTTATATGACTTGAAAATTTTTTAAAATTTTATTTTGGGCATTTATTTATGTGCAGTATTATCTTTTTCAAATAATACTACGCTAACTTATTTTTTTATATTTGAGCAGATCTTTATTCCATTAGTATCTCAGTATTAAAAGACATTTACTATTATTAATATATTATTTAAAGTACCTTTTTTAAATCTGTATTTTAATAAAGATGTACTTTTTAAAACTAAGTAATTGATATATACCTCAGAAATACCAAATCTCTTAATTACTACTATTTTATTACTTATTTTTGAGTTCAAATCTTCCAAAATCCCTAAGAAGTATATTTGAAATAACTTTTAAAACAAACTTAAAGTATTAAAAATGTGAGTATTTTAAATTAAGTTATCCAACTTGTAAAATAAATTATTTGAAATTAAATTAAATTATTTTGATATTGTAACCTATTAGTTTGAGTGTGAAAGATTTTTTGGTATTTATCAGTCATAGGGATCATGGGTTTTGTAACTATTCATTGGTGATATTATCTACCCAAGTATTGGTTATATTATCTAATATGATAAATTCTTTAATTATTTTAAAAAAAGATTAGATTTTAGTAGAGTTTAATTAGCTTTTTCTGTTTTTAATATTAGCAACTGGTATAAACCAGAATTTGGCATATTTTCTACTTGTTTTCATAATTCCTGTGACCAATGAATGAACTGTATAACAAAAAAATTGACACGAAATTGAATAGTATTAACTGATGGCCAGTTTTGAAAAACAGCATCATCTACTTAAAATATTCTCAACTTAAATGTAAAAATAGCTGACCATTCTGGTAATCCAATCACACAAGCTCCTCTTGTCATCAATGCATCCTAACTTTTTTCATCCCAATTTTTTCCATCACACACACTGGTTATTTTGCTGCATCTGGATTGGTTAGCCTCATCCTGCTTACACCTAAACGTGTTAAGTTTTCCCATACCCAGATTTTTTCACCCATCATTTACTTTTTATTACTCAAACAATTTTAACAATATCCATTCTTCAGGAATAGTTTTATATTATCTAAATATTTAATCTTAAAAATGAGCAATTTGAAAGTGTTTTTTAAGTCAATCGAACTCTAATGATCGGAGATAAAGGTTTGACAGCATAAAATGTTCCTATGCAACCCAGTACTACTCATAATATCAATAACTGGTACATGCCATGATATTTAAAAACAACACTTGTTAATAATAATATTAGAAATTGTAGAGATCTAAATTTGGTTTATTTTTGTTGTGTAGTCTTGTTTGGCTTCATGGTTCCTATAGTTGATAAGTACCAATTTTTTTATGTGATATGCAACTTGAGATTTTTTTTATTACAATTCCAGTTATAGAATTGTGATGAATTTTTTTTTTTTTGCTATTTTTTATGATTTAATTATAATGAGATGTTTATTGTTTTGTTAAACATCTTTTAAAAGACTTTTACTGTACAATTTATGATACTTAATTTTTTTTTTGGCTGACAAAATTGTTAAATTTTTGTTGTTTGTAAAAATTTAATATGTTTCTTTTTTGTGTGTGTTAAGCATTTTAACATTGCATTTATTAATGTTTGAGAATTTAAATTCTATTCTTAATACTTCATTTTGTAAATTGTTTTATAAGATTTGTATGTGAATACTCTTATTGTGAATTTTTAGTATTATGAATAAAAAATATATATACAATTGGCACATCGTTGATATCAAATAGTTTACATTTGTAAGTAGTATTTTAACATTTATCAAGTGGCTGCAGTAGCCAAGTGGTATAGGTATCGGATTGTGGCTTGCCTTGTCACGAGTTCGAGCCCAGTACCACTAAAGACCCGCTGTTTAGGGCAGCAATGTACATTAAATCTGTCGAGAGCTGAAACGTCCTCCCGTTGGTGTGGTGTGGTAGTTAGAAGAGGGGGGGGGGCCAGCTCAGGTGTCATCCACGTCACTTGACCATGGTTCAAAATTACGTGGTCCGTCGCCAAAAGCTCTCGTGTAGCTGAACAGTGCGACGTTAGTATTCAATGAATCAATAAATCAACATTTATCAAATAAAAATGCTTATTTAAAAATAAAAATATTAACAATGCGAAGTTCTGTAGGAATAACTGGGTTTAGATAAAAAAATATTATATCCACTGAAATTTTGAAACATTTAGCGTATATTCGAAACTTAGTGAAAATTCTGATTTTATTCATGTAAGTTTTTTTTTTAAAGAATCAGTGTTTTTCATGGACCGTTTTTATTTAAGGGGCATAGTGTATGAATCCTTGTTTGGGACAAATCTCTATTTCATGCACTTGCTGTTTTTTAATATAAATTTGGCAAAGCTTTTAATTTATGAATCTTTGGAAAAAGAAAAACTTTGAAAAAATACTTTTTCACTAATGTTCTTACGCCTAATGTTCTATGTTCATATGCCTATTCAAGCCTGTTAATGTAATTATTAAGAAGTTACATAGAATTTTTTATGTATAATGGGGTTTTTTTTAGACAGTGTAATTTTGATGGGCATTATATGCATGTGTGTGTGTACATATTTAAAAATAAGACAAGACAGTATAAGTCATAGTAAAATGGTCACAGTAATGCATTAGCAGTCTACTAAGGTTGTAGGATAAATGTCAACCTTCCCCTATATTTGCTTATGATACTGAGCTGAAAAAGAAAAAAAAAATGATGAATTACTTTAATGTAAAACTAGTTTTAAAGAAATCAAACAAACAAAAGAAAATAACAGAAGTTAAATTGAAAGATCAATTTGTTAAAAATCTCAAATGCATTATAAGTATACAGATATATTAAATAATCTATTAGCAAAAAAAAAAAAAAAAAATACCCTCAATGATGACCACAAGAAAACTCACATAGAAAAAATTGTTCATAAGTAATACTTAAAAAAAAACATTTTAAATTACATTTAGGATATATTAAAACCGTGGAATGATTAAAAAAAATTATGGGAAAGAAAAGATGAGAACAATTGAAAATAAAATGCCTACTGATTTCAAGTTACCAAACAAAATAACTAAAGGGGCCATATAGGTAAAAGTGGAACGAAAAGGAAATAGGTTGGAATCAAAAAGAAGAAAAACAAATCAAAAACATTTTGAAAAGCATGGGAAATCTATAACATGGATTCACACACACACATTACAAATGCATGCATAAAAAAATTCATTAGATAGTCATGTTCCAAACAATAAATTTTTTAACCTGATTAGTTTTGCCACTATTTTATTTACTAAGAATTATGCTATAAATAATTGAGAATGTTTTTATAAAAATAAATATGAATATTATTCTGCAAAAATGTGCTTTAACAATATTAAAAACCAAAAGTTTCCCTTTTTGTTAAATTATGGCTATTTAATTTACTATCCATAAAATGTAAATGTATATCAATGTAATCTGTTGTAAGTTGTCGTTAGCTTTAATAAGATTCAAGTTTTTAGGATGAAAACCAATATTTATAGTATATACTCATTATTTTTACTAAAAAATTTGAAATCTTCATTTATCTGAATGGACAAAAATCATTAAATCATTCATAAAAAGTATTTTCGGCAATTGAAAAAAAATTGTGAGGGCTAAAAATAAATTTTGTCAAATCAATGCAATTTATTATGAAATTTAAGACTAAAAATGTGAAATTCACATTAAAACTGAGACGAATGAAGTATATTTCTTATCTTAAAAACGTTTTTAAACTTAAATTTTGAAGTCTAATAAGCATTTTTTTAAAAAAATTATGTATATTTATTAGGTCGATTTTTTCATTTTTAGTGTGTGTGTGTACTTGCAGAAGTTTTCAGTCAATTTCTATACAATGCAAAAGTTATTCGAATTCCTTTGGAAATTTCAACATGTATGAAAAATGCAATACACTCCCAGATGAATTTTTTTAAAAAAAAAGTAGAAATTGAAATTTGTGAGATAGAACCTTTATGTTGACTAACTGGGGGTTAAAATGATTAATAATAAATACGTCTTTCGGTAAATGTAGTTAACAATGGACATTATTCGCCTTAACCTGTTGTTATTAATATTTACCGATGAAGTTTGGTTAATTTGATTAATGAGGCATAATTTATTGAAATTTTAACTCGAATGTAATTTTTATGCATTATGCTGCAAAAATGAATCTGTCTTTGTAAACAGTAGAGCTTAAAAGAATAATGGATTGATTAAAATAGAGATATTGAGTTATATTTTTAATTTAAAATAACCGCTCTAAAAGAGTTAAAAAATATTTTATAAATTTCGTCCCATTTTATCCTAAATGATAATTTTTGAAATGTTGACGATTTCATACAAACTTTAATTGTATTTCCACAAATACATGAAAGACCTCTCATCATATTTATAGCAGTATAAAATTCAACACACTGCGCATGAATTGATTTGGTGGTACCTACGTTATAAGAACATGTTACAGAAAATACCAGATTATGAATAATTTCATAATATATATATTTGCATTTATCAGCTTATAATTTTATTTTTTGCTACTGTTCGATATTGAAATTAAAAAAAAATTACTGTTATTTTATTTGATCTAACCATTAATTCAGTGTGCTTCAGTTTTTATTTTGCTTTATAGTGAAGTAACATGCATTTCCAAAATATTCATATATAATGTACACATTGTGTTATAATTGAAAATTGTTTAATGCATTGATCAACACACACTGTGAGTGCATGCGTATTGTGATATTTCGTTTGTACTTTCAACTATATTTTATTAAATATATTATACAATAAACAATATTATTAACATATATTATAACTTTGACCAAACTTCCTTGGTAATTATTGATAATAAACGGATCAAGTGATAAATCAGGCATCGGCAACCAGGTACGTCTTAAGGCATGGGCCAACAAGGCCCATGCCTTAAGACGGTCAGTGGGTATATATTTTGGTATATATCAGTGGGTATATATATTTGGTCAGTGGGGGCCGCATTTCGTTCTGGACTCTTGTCTTAATAAGATCACGATCCGGATAATTTTAATGTCCAAATATTATTCCCGTATTTATTCTCTGAAAAACAAGGAATTTCAAACTGCATGTCAACTGGCAAAAGTGGTAAGACTGTATTATAATTAGATGACCAAGGGGATATCCATGGGTTCCCCCTCATAGCCCTTGATTTTTTTTTCGTTTGATGTTAATCCCATGTGTGGTGGTGTGATAAATATATCAACTAGTACCAAACATCACGCGGTGACGATCGTTTTGGCGTGGTCGATAAAGTACTCGCTTACGGAACGGAAGGTACTCAGATCGAATCTTCCTTCCTTCATATGCATAAGGTACGTAAAATTTAATTAAGTATTTGTTATTACCAATTTATTTTATTTATTATTATTGATTCAATAATTTACTGTTTTTAGTTCCCAAAATCGACAAAACCAAACGAATACGTTTGGCGGTGTATTGAGTTATAGTACGAGAATGGTGGACTTTCGACCCCCTGGACTTCCCCCTCCCCTGAAAATTTTTTGTGTGTGCCACTGGCCTAAACCTAATACCATAAATAATCATTCAACTCATTTAGTCGAAATGCGGCCATCGGTAGAACCGGTCTGTGTCTAGATTTGTAAGATTGTGAGTTATTTGTTTCAAATTCCCGTTTGAACGAGTGTTTGACAATGCATGTTATATACTGTCTACTTTTAAAGATCTCAGGTAGGGCCTACTTTTTTCTAGGGAGGGGCCCAGGGCCTCAAAGAGTCTTTAGACGTCCCTGTCGGCAATCTTGTAGCTGTGCTGTGCCAAAGTAATCTACCAATATGATTCACAGTGCCACATATTAGGAAATATTCGAAACATTTCTATTCATGCTGTAATGCTTACAGAGTTTGGTAACAGTGGTCACGAATATATATATATATAGAGAGAGATTTACAGTTTTTTATTATACATTAATTATGTAACATTTAAAGATATGTATCATATCTTTTCCTTTAACAACATTAAAAAAAAAATTAAAGTTTAAGTATTCTCCTTCAATATCGTTACATAAAATAAAAAATATTTTAATGCGAACTTTTTTTCCTGTACAGTATATCTCAATATTAGGGGTATAATTTGTGATTTACAATTTGACACGATTCTGAAAGTTTAGTTGTTAAACAACTTTGCAACCTCAAAATATATTTTTCGTATGAGAAAAAATGTGTTGACGTATGCAATGAAGAATCAAAAGCGAAAAGCAAAATGCATTCAATTTTTCTGAAACAATGAAATCTCTCAAGCAATAACATCCAATACTTTAAAATAGTGTCGATTTTTCGTTTGATTTGTCTTTCAGACATTTTCGTAAATTTTACTTTGAAAAATTCTGAAGATGTTAGATAAGTAAAAAAGCTCCTTTCAAAATTTTCAACTTCCATCCACCCAAAAATTGACAAAATTGTTGAGTACCCTTGAGAATTGTATCGAATACCAAATGTGGCTCGCGTGTTATAGGTTGCCGATACCTGTGATAAATTGTCATGTATTATTCACTTTACCACCCCTGGTTATTCTTAATAATCACCAATTACTAATAACAGATTAATCACATTGACCTTAACACACATATGTGTTCAATGTTATTTATAAATTAAATAATAATCTTTAATGTATTATATATATAAATTTAACACTATTTCACCGTTACTTAATAAAATTTTGTTCCATTATTTCTTCAACAACTTCACGTAAATAGTTGGGCAGCTTGTAAAAGAAGTTAAAATTTAATATATGTATTAAAAAGGATTATGATATGAAGTTTTCGAAAAAAGCTAGTGCCTTAAGGTTGTCTTCGGTTAAGGTTAAGGAATAGGACCCGAATTAGGTACATTTTTTCAGATATAAAAGAAATGAAAAATTAATATGATATTCTGGCTTCACTATCCTTTAGAGAGCAGCATTTTTTTTCTTTTTTTCTCATACTTCCCATTTTAACCGAGTTGACTCATTTTGTTCTGGTATAAAATGTGTTTCGTGTGTTTTCTCCTATATTGTAATGTTAAATGGCCTTCGCCTTCACGTATTAAAATGAAAAAGAAAATATTGATGGAATATTTTGAAATTTTTAAAAACACTATATTGTTAACAGAGGTATGAACTAAGATATTGCAAATTTCCATGGCAATTGAGGCATTTTTCTGTCTGAAAATATGCTCAACGTTTAGTTCAGATTCTCGTACTTTTGCCGAAAACAGCCTTAAGTAAAACATGATCGAAGATAAAGAAAAAAAAAAAAAAACATTTTAAAGAAATGTGAAATAGTAAAAAAAAGTTCTCTCTTAATTACCATAAATAAGAAGCACTTATACTAGGTAAATAAAACACATGGGAGAATTCAACAGCGTTACACATTTTCTATTAGCAAATTTACTTCGTATAAATATGGAATTAGTCATTTACATTATAAAAATAAATAAATGGGCTCATAGTTACAATAAATTACTTTCTATTCTGTATTAACAGAAATGAAAGTTGCAAATTTAATTTCTTTTCATGTCTTTACTAGTTCGTTGTTGAATTCTAGTACTACGTACTATAGCAATTTATAAAACGTTCAATTCTGAGATATACACACAATAAGATTTATTATGATTATATTCACAGCTATTGATGTACAATCTAACTTTGATTATTTTTATTAGATATTATTATTTTTTTTTTTGTTCCGATCACTTACAACCTCATGTTACCGTTGAGAACCATCAATTCCTAGCCGATTTTAAATTAATGGTTTCGAAATAGGTAAGGCTTGGTTACAAGAGCGCTTGTACTTTTTTGATTGTTTCAATTAATCGTGCCGTGCTTCATGAGCAATGTAATCTGACGAATAGGATAATATTAACTGTTCCTGAGTACGAGATCACGACCTTTAGTGACCTAAACCCAGGTGGTCCCTAATCTTTCACTCCTACAAATCCACTCCCACCAATTTATCAAAATGCGTTTTATCTTTTGTATGTTTTTTTTTTCTTTCTGTACCGTTAATAATAGTTTTGAGAAAACTGGCGCCTGTGTTTTAAGGTAAAAACGTGACGAACTGTTTCAAAACGTACTCTTTAATTGCGTTTTCCTGATTATTGTTTGCTTTTGTTTTAATGTTCAGTTGTGTGATCTGATAAAAAAAAATATCTGCGTGAGGAAATGATAATGCTTAGTGAAAACATATGGTTTTGAAATAAATGTGGGTTTATTGCTCCCAGCCTGGGTGAAATTTCCAGTTTTTTGGTATTAGTGGCAATTCAAAATTAACCAAATCAAGAAGTAACATTTTGTAGTCTTGTAATTGTTCAGTAGCAATGTGGTTAGAAATATTTAATAATATCAGAATTATGCAACTTTACCACATCTTCATTAGAGGTCAGGTGAAGAAACAATGTGGTCGCTATAAAACACTATGCATGTTCTTTGTCCTTTATTTTTGTTATGATATTTGTTTTCTTTTGTATAACCTAATTAAATTAATAAATAACTGTGTTACACTAAAGAGGACTTCATTGAACTTAACCCCGAATTTACCACTTTTAACTCCTAAAGTTCTGCAACAAGAGTTAAAAGCTAAAATTTTCCATATACTAAGATATTTATATTTCCCCCCTCTAAGTCTAATTTCTTTTCAAGAACATATTTATAAAATTTGCGTTCTTATGCACCATTTCAACAATTTATTATTTATAAAAGATCGGAAACTGGGTCTTGGATCTTTCCTAATAAAATGATAGGTCCCACGAAAATCTAATAAGCATTATTCCTTTTAATTAAAACTCCCCAGCGAACGCCCTATCACGCTGGGCGCTTATTGATATAACAACCATACACAGGAACTTGTTTGAAACAATCCAACTGTTGCCATTCTCTTAATCAAATCCTGAATGAACGCTCTTTATATTGGAATTAAAACTGATCATTCTATTTCCAGATTACGAATGGAAACGTGGCTTCATTTTATTAGTGTATATGACAACTATAATCTAGAGCTCTACCCTGGTGATCTAGAAATATATGGGGTCCAGTTATGAGCTTGGAAACTAAAGCCCTTACTTAGTAACTGGGGAGGCACGCTTTGTTCTCGTAAGGTTTCAAGCGGTCCTTATGAAGGCTGTAAGATGTTAAAATAAGCCTTTGTGACTACCGATGATAAAGCCTATGGTAGACAACAGAGAGATTAAGAGGCGGAGAGAATTTTTGTAATTTACGTCCGGAAACACTTAACAAGAATACAATTTATCCTTTTAACTCTTTGTTTTCGGTTTGAATGGATTACTGTGCTGCTCGCGCGCGTGTTAGAACATATTTAACACATCTTGAAATAAATCGTTTGCGATGAAAAATTACATAGAAGCATTAAGATTTAGCTTTGGGCGCTATATAGTTTTCAATGTGAACTATTTTCGTGTTTCGTTTTGGTTGTGCCGTGTTTGGGTCTTTAGTCCTGGATTTGTGTGTTAGTAACTTTATTTGAAAGCGAGATACATATATTCCGCAAAGTTTTTGAAACATTGTTTTTTTGTTTATATTCATTGTAAAATCAATCATATGTATTTTAGAATCCAGAAAAATGCATTTTTTGTGCTTATGTATTATACCATCGACCAATTTCTCCAAGAAAAAAAAGACACCACCAATTCAAAACTGCCATCGTTATTATTATAGTGTTTGTGCATGTTTGGAAATGATTTCCACTATTGACAAAAAACGTGACATTGCTGACATAATTTGATTTGATGCAATAGGTCACGAGAATATTATACGAAAGTCAGTGACGTAACGTACACCAACGCAACCCCCGCATTGCGGAGGGGGGCAGGGTTCTGAGGGACCTAAAGCCTGACTGACGCCCCCTTTGTAAGATCCTGCTTGAGACCCAAAACTTGTCCTTGCACAGACGCCCGGGGGGGGGGGCAAATATTCTCCGTTATGATACTGACGAAAGTACCTTTTTTAAATATAGCTTTGATTTAAATGTTTTTTAAGATACATATTAATGACAAAACGATTTAACTATTTACTTAATTTATACAAGAAAAAGAGCAATACTTGTATGCACGTTTCGGCACTGTATGAATCCTTATTACTTATCTTAAAAAACTGAGTGCGACCGTTGTAATCGAAAGGTAATGGTCACGAAGTCGTGGTCGGTATTGTCCAGTAATGAATTCGAGTTTTAATTTCATTAAAGGCTCAGTGCTAGAGAAGCTGCTGCATGTTAGATGAGTCGAGATTTAAGGTACAGTAATACCTCGACTTACCGCTATCCCGACTTCGCGAACTCAAAGTTGTGCGATTTTCAGATCTCGTGAATTTTTTCCCCCTTCATCATAGAAACTTAGGTGGAATTAGTGCCAGAACCTGATGAAATTAGTAGTGTGATTGAAGAAGTTGTTGATCTTACAGTGCAAATAAATTTAAAAGGGGTTAGTGAGGATGTTTAAGAATTACTGAATTTTCATTATCATAAGTTGGCATTTGATGAGCTCGTAGAAATGCAAGAGCAAGGCATTGGAAAAATTGAATTTTTAGACCTAGTTAAATCAGACAATTGATTGGTAGTGTTGAGAATTCGACAGTTCGGTTTAATTGAAAAAGAATTAGAAGTTTTAGAAAATACAGACTCCAATGAACAGCGTATTTTTTCAACAAAACAAGGGATAAAAAATTATCAGCATGCTAAGAGGAATTTTTGCGGGAGAAAAAAGAATCTTTGAGCCGGCACACTACTTCCTTAGATTTTATGAAACCCCTTCTACATAAAAATAACTTTGGTTTGCGATTTGGTATTTATGTCATCTAAAATTTGCTAAACATTCTTTTTCCCTAAAATATTATTTTCTTTCGTCTCGGCCCCAACTGAAAATAATTTATACACATTTATATTCGAAATTATACCCCGACTTACGCAGTTATCATTCAATCCCACTTATCCTTAAATTCGGGGTATTGCAGTTTTTATGTATGGCGTGATACAGAAATTTTGAGAGTAAAGAGATACCTCTAAAGTCGTCCTTGTCGCTTGACTCGGGTCCAAACTATGACATTCGTTCCTCCCCCCTCTGCACAGCAAAGATGTTAATAAAAGTAAATCAAAGAAAATTTAAGGGGAAAAAATACAGAGTACTAGAATCCACTAGCAACAAGAGGGTAGTACAAAGAAGAAGAATTACACACATACAATAGTCGTCGAGAAGACAGTCACATCATACGACACGCACGCATACGGCCAACTGCCTCATTGGCCGCTATCTAGACATAGGCAGTACCTTTACTACGAGCCCCTGTGTCTTCCCGAAGCATCACAAGGCGCCTGGCTGAAGGACATCTGGTATCACGGCACCCATTACGTGTGTTGCCAAAGACACCCACCTCCGGCGCCTCTGTTTGGAGTGGTGTCGTGCTCGACGGGATGGAACCAGGACTTCTTCAGCGACGAATCTAGGATCAATTTGAGCAGCAATGACATGTTAGTGTGTGAAGGCCCCTTGAAGAATGCCTCAACCCTGCCGTCGCTTTACAATGACACACCACTTCCATAGCTGGTGTGATGGCATGGGGTGCCATTGCTTACGATACACGGTCACCCTTAATATTGATCTACGGCCCAATGACAGTCCAGCGGTATGTCCATGATATCCTTCAGTCATATGTGTTGCCACTCATGGCAAGACTCACAGGAGCCATTTTTCAAGAAGACAATGATCGGACACATGCAGCAAAGATGTCATAAGACTGCCACCACCTCATTACTACCCTTCCCTGGACTGCTCGATCCCCAGATTTATCACTAATCTAGCATATCTGTGATCATTTGGGACGGTAAGTTGGACAGCCTACGAGTTTGTTCGAACTAGAGACGCATTTACAGCAACTGTGGAACGAAATGCCTCTGGACATCATACGGAACTTGTATTCCTCAATACCCGCTCATATCGCATCGTGCATTCGCGCTAGAGGGGGTCCAACAGAGTATAAGACTTCCGTTCATTTAGGATTTTTCAGAAATAAATTATCCTTTGTTTGTTGATTTTCTAATCACTTACTTAAATTACAATAATACTTAAATATGTAAAATTTCGTTCCATTTTGACGACTTTTTCTTGATGCGCAAATTTTATGGCAATGAGTGTAACTCTTTTCCAGATTATTTATATCATTCTGTATTATATGCTCTCTCCATCGCTCCAGAACTGAATACTTTAACGCAGTGGTTCTTAAACTGTGGTCCGTGGACCCTTGGGGGTCCGC
>BMAV01008203.1:7770-21252 GCA_019973955.1 Trichonephila inaurata madagascariensis | reverse complement strand
GGTACAGGCATGCGTATGCAAATAAAGAGATATGGAACCAATCAGAGTACGGCGCTGCGTTCGGCAAAGCCTACATAAGACAACTAGTGTTTGGCAAAGTTGTTAGATAGGTTACTGCCGCTACAATGGCAGGTTATCACGATTAAATTGAGTTGGAACGGGGTACTATAGTTGGCGACGAGAGATGGGACATAACATCTCCGAGGTAGTGATGCAATTTGAATTTTCACGTACTAACATTTCACAAGTGTACCGTGTTTATCGGGAATCTGGTAAAACATCAAATCTACGACATCGCTGCAGCTAAAAAAAGATCATGCAAGAACAGGACCAACGACAACTGACGAGAACCATTAAGCGTTATAGACGTGTAACCCTTCCGCAAATTGCTGCAGATTTTAATCATGGGCCATCAACAAGTGTCATCAAGCGAACCATTCAACGAAACATCATCGAAATGAGCTTTCGGAGCCGAAGGCCCACTCGTGTACCCTTGTTGACAGCACGACACAAGGCTTTACGCCTCGCCTAGGCCCATCAACACCGACATTGGACTGTTGATGACTGGAAACAAGTCGCCTGGTCTGTCGAGTCTCGTTTCCAATTGAATCGAGCTGACGGAAGTGTACAGGTGTGGAGATAACCTCATGAATCCATGGATCCTACATGCAAACAGATGACTGTTCAAGCTGGTGGAGGCTCTGTGATGGTATGGGACGTTTGCATTTGGCGTGATATGCAACCCCTGATACGTCTAGATACGACTCTGACAGGTACGTAAGCATCCTGTCTGATCACCTGCCCTAATTCATGTCCATTGTGCATTCCAACGGACTGGAAAATTTCAGCAGGACAATGTGACACCCCACATGTCCAGAGTTGTTACAGAGTGACTCCAGGAGCACTCTTCTGAATTTAGATACTTCCGCTGGCCACCAAAATCTCCAGACATGAACATTATTGGATATTTCTGAGAACGTGCTGTTCAGAAGAGATCTCCACCCCCTTTTATTCCTAATGATTTACGGACAGCCCTGCAGGATTCCACCATGCCACATCCTGTTGCAGCATTTCTGCGTGCTCGTGGGGGCACCATACGATATTAGGCAGGTGTACCAGTTTTTTTGGCTCTTCAGTGTATAGTAACAGTGCTGCTTTGAAGTGCTTTAGATAAATAGCAACATAAAATAATAATTTTTAAAATTGCGTAAAAAATAGACACACTGTTTTTTTTTCTTTTTCTGATAGCCTAACTGAGCTCAAATCCTCGGCTTCTGATTCTTTAGACTCTGAATTAATATTATCACTTGATAAATCAGAACAAGGCTCTTCTGATTGAGAGATACAAAATTCACTTTTCACGTAATCATTTTCTGAATCCATCATAAAAGCTATTTTGACACTCAAAAATAACATTTATGAAAGTGAAATTACAGGAAGTGCAAAATAATTTGGATTTCAATTCAAGGCTGGTCTTTTCACTGCGAAAACCGTGAATAAAGTATAATTACTTGCGCCTTCTCCATCAGAATATTAGGAAATGAAAAAATAAATAAATAATGCAGAATTAAAACAGACGTGTAGTAGCGACGAATTCAGTTTCAAGGATGAAATTTTTCTCATCTTCGCATGGCGCACGACGTCGACTGTACGGGTAACAAAAACATGGAACGTAGGAGATGTGAAGCCGACCACGGAAAAGTCAGTGTTTTGAATTGAGTTACACATAAAATATGGTTTCTCATTATTCAAACTTCATGAAGAATATTAAAACTTAAAAAGTTTGAATAAAAGTTCGATTGTCTTCAATAGTGAGATATAATACAAACTAAACACATATTGAGAAAAGTAACTCTCTCTCACTCACACATCACGAGGTCACCGAAACTATAAAACCAACAGACTTGAAACTTAGCAGGCAACTTTCTTTCATTGGGAAGAAATCCGCTAAGAAAGTATTTTGAGAAAATCGATCCTCAAGGAGAGTTACGAAAGCTTAAGAATGGAAATAAAATAAAAAAAGTTAGATAAATTTTTTTTTGTTTTTGAACTGTGTGTGTGTGTTATATTTACATACGGGAAATTTGGTGAACAAGTTTCTTTTTGATGAATAGATATCCATTAAAAACTAATTGTACAAAAACCTTCTATGAGGTTTTGAGGAGTTGCCGGAGCGTATAGATGAAAAAATCACGTTTTCGAACTACTAGACCTACAGTCATAAAAGTTAGTATGCATGTTTTTTTTTTTCTTTTATTGAATTGAAATGTGCTAAGAACGGAGAGCTTAAGGAAATAGACTCTAAAAGCCTGTTAAGGGGCGTATCTCATTGATAAAAAAAATGTCCGCTTTTCAACTATTAGATTTAGACATTAAATTTGGCATGCGTGTTTATTTTTTTTTGAGCAGAGATTCACTAAAAAAGGCTTTTGCGGAAATCCACTTTTGGGGAGAAGTTTTTGGGAGCGCGCAAAAAATATAATTCTACTTTGATTTCAGAAAAATTCAAATTCTGTACTTTTTAAAACAAGGAGTGAGAATTCTAAGAATGTTTGTCAATATATTCGGACAGGTAAATAGTGTGTATAACATCATAAAATACCCAACGAGTACGGGTGGGTAACGACTAGTTCATATATGTAAAAGTGAAAAGCGACTCACTCACCCACTCATCATGCTGTCTACGAAACTATAGACCAGTGATTTCCAAACTTTTTAAGCCCATGAGCCCCTTTTTATAGTCAAAACTTGCTCACGGGCCCCTTTCTCAAGTCAAAAACTTTCCCAAAGACCCCCTAATGAAAAAGCTACATAAATGCATAGTACAAAAATTTAAAATTTTAAAAAAATCTTTTGTTGAAGAAAAATTTATTAAAATTATAACTTTTTTCTTTAAAATAAAATTTTAAAAAAATTAATGACTAGGATGAACTTGATGAGATGTTATGAGTGTATTTATGTCTATTTGAATGTTTGTGAGTTGCAACTGCAAATCCCCACGAGCATTAATTTTTAGTAGGTTTTTTTTTTTCTGATGAGGTATATAACGGCACTGAATTTATGTTTTGCCAAATTGGAAGACGTGAATGTAGTCCACATTTTCTGTACAATAATCCATAATACAGGATATAAAATTGGGATCTGTATTTTAAACCAGAATTTGTGCTGTCCTTGTTCAAACATTGGCTGAAGTCCCTCATTTGTAGACATTTCAATAATATGCTCTTGTACACATTCATCTGTGTTTGAGATCTGAGTTAGTCCAAGCTCAAAAGGGTTGAACACCCAGTCGAGAATATCCAAGTGAATTATTGTTATTTATTTAAATTTCCATAAAAATAAAAATGGTCAATTTTTTAAAATTTTATATTAAACCTTGCACGGACCCCTGACGTTGTTCATGCCCCACCCAAATCAATTACAATTTTTTACGGATCCCCTGAATAATATTGGGGACCCCTGGCAGTCCGTAGGGACCAGTTTGGGAACCACTGCTATTGACCAACAGATTTGAAACTTTGCAGGCACGTTTCTTTTATTAATTAGAAATCCGTTAAGAACAAGTTTTTCGGAAATCAACCGCAACAAGGATTGGGGATGTTATAGACAAAAATTCCGTTTTTAAATTATTAGACCTACAAACTTGAATTTTGGTATTCGAGTTTCTTTTGTTGAGTAGAGAAGCTAAGAACAGGTTTTGAAAAACAATCCCCGACCAATTGCGAAGGTGTTATAGACAGAAGTTCCTGTTTTTAAATTGTTCTGTTTTTGAATTCCGCAGACTAGAAAGCATGTCTCTTTTGTTTAATTAAGATATGCTATTAAATCTACAGAATTGAAATTTGGCATATTTCTTTTTTTGAGTAGAGATACTCTTAAAACGGGTTCAGCAAAAACCGCCCTCCGGAGGGTCGAGAAGTCCTTTAAAGACAAAGCTTTTGTTATTAATAAATAAAAACTTTTATCATTAAAAAATTCAGAAATTTTCGACTTTTTTAAAAAAAATATTGTGAAGCATCTTCGCAGTGTTTTGATACATAATTAAATTTAACCAGAAATAAGATTTTAATATATTATGTGATACTTTGTTTTAAAATTATGTTCTGAAACAAAAAACTTTCCTTTGTTAAAATATTCGTTTAGTAAATAAATCACATCATTAAATAAGCTTTTAAGGGAAGAAAAATTAAATCTTACTACACTAATAAAGTTTAAAGAAAAATCAGATTTTACGCTTGAATTAAGTTGTAGAAAATATTAAATGGAGCATAATTTAATCTTAAAAATGAAAGGATAAAAAAGAAATTCTACAATGCCTTTACATTAGTTACAGGTCTTTAAGTTTCAAAAGGGCCGCCTATTACATTATAATGAAGTAATCGAACCAGGTATTATTTTTATATATATAATAAATATTTCCTTAAGCTTCAAAGATATTGAAACAAAGCATTATTATGGATCATTTTTGACTGGAAAAATAATAACGGAAGGTTACATTTTAATTAATATATATTTTGAAGTGACCGTGAAAACTTATTCCAGAAATTAAAGAATATCTTAATCACAAAAAATGAAAGTAATAATAAAAATGATCTCTCTCTTCATATTATTATCCACCCTTAAAGAACAAAAATAATGGATCCTTTAAAAGTAAGAAATAATTTGATTTTTTTCGATGATATTAAGCATAATAAGAATCTTCCGAAGGCATCTTCAAAGAGTTATTTTTTTTTAAGAAGACTTAATCATCAGAAATATTACAGACATCTACTGCTTTTTGAAGAAGCTTATTATGATATTAATAATAATAATAAAAAAAGGCAAGAAAAATCTTCAAATTGAAAACCAGCTCACTGGAATTAAAGTAAACAACAGAAAACTTTTACAAGATAAAATCTCGTTTTTGGAAGAATTTTAATTAAAGGTATTTTCAAGAGTCCATTAGCTCCGAGAACTGAAGTGAAGTTATCGAATTCTTTTTTTGCTCTCTCTCTCTCGTTTCTATCTTCTTTTCCAAAGTCTTTTAAAAATATCTTTTAACACAGTAGTCCGCGTAAAAGATATTTTAATTTGGTATTTTTGATTAAATGACTTCTTAAGCACGCGATGTAATTAAGTTTTTGATGACACTTATATAACCAGGTTAAGGAAGGCCTTCGCTACAATAAGAAATATGAAGAGCAGACGTTTTTGGAGATGGGGAGGCACGCTATAATAATTAAAATCCCCGGGGATCTTTTTACAGTTGGTTTAAAAGATAAGAATTCAAGTGTGTGATGCTTTGTAATTTAATTAAGTTCATAAATTAATCTCTGATTATCTGAAATGAGATCTCAGGGTGAATGTCGTTCTAAGTTACCTGACAAACTTTGCTTGAGAAAAATTGTGTTGAGACGTATCTTGAATGACAAAGTCTTTATTATTAATAATGGGGTTTTTACGTGAATAAAACTTGAAAAAGAAATTACTTCATTTGATTATTTAAATTGCATTATGTATATATATATATATATATATAATGTTGATGGCGAAAAAGAAACACATTACAATGTATCTTTGAGGTATCCGTTTGGAACCGTGATTTAAAAAAAAATGTATAAATGGATCATTTTCATGATATTTAGTGTCACTTAGATTAGAATACATGTATAAAATTGTTTTAAGGACATTTTGACAAAAACATTTTATTTAAATTCAATATTTTGGCAAAAAATTAACTTAGAATAATCTTTATTCAAAATGTTCTCCTTTTGGGAAAAATGCTTCTATTATAATAATATTGTGCCTGTATATAGCCCTGACCTCTGTACAGAGGCTCAACTATGATTTTTGAAAAATTCACATTATTTTCAGAGTTACAACCTATTGAAATAATTATCGGCGTTTTTTTCTTAAAATTTCTCATCTCTGTTGTCATAAAACATAGATAAACACACTTATAAGTTATATATTTCAAAAATTCCAGTTGAGCCTCTGTACAGAGATCTGAGCTATATACAGGCAAAAAATTATTATAATAGAAGCATTTTTCACAAAAGGAGAATATTTTTAAAATGGGTCATTCTATGTTCATTTTTTGTCAAAATATTGTACTTATATATATAAATAATATTTTTTATTTTTATAATATTCTTAAAACAACTTTATATACATTTTCTAATCTAAGTGACACTAAATATCATAAATATTATCCATTTATACGTTTTTGCAAAATCACGGTTCCAAACGTAGTCGCGGATACCTTAAGTTATAAACTTCTTATAAGTGATGCACGTACATGACCAACGGAAGAATGTTATACAGTATTTACCTGGTTTATATGGAAACACACACTAATTTATTTCAGTAACATGTTAGATCATAGGATCCCAACCTTTTTTGACCTGGCGCCCCCTTTTTTAGTGAATATTTCGATACCGCCCCCTCCCATTCAAGAGAAATAAGAGAGTACATAATACATGGCGAAAACAAGAATTAATTTTAAAATAATATTCTATTACTAATAGAACATATTTTTTAAATTTAATTTTCATTTCTAAAACCCTCAATTACTAATCTGTAAGCTATTGCAACAAATATATTTAAATGTGTAATATTATGTATTTTAGTTTTAGATAGGATATTGTTGGAATTGAAGCGCTATTGAATTTCTTCTTTATTGAAAAGATTAGAATAAAAGTCTTAGCTTACCTGTTATAAAGACGCTTTTGAAAGAAGGTTTTGATTATATGAAGTAATTCACAATAAACTATTGCTTTCAAAATAAAAATAAAAATTTCAGTTTTAGCATTTAAAGTATCACACGTTAATTTCTGGTTAACATATTTAATTATATATTTCTTGGATAATATACATAATGAAATGCAGAGGACTAAACATTATTCCTACTTCTCACAGACAGACACAACACATACACTACAGAAATTAAAATTTACTATAGCATTCAATTTAATGTTGGTCTAAATGCATCGTAATCTTTAAGTTTTTCATCAACTTCCCGAACTACCGAAAAATGTGAATTTCCGTACACGTGATAGAAATGATTTAAATACATACAATCAACATAAGGTAACCAGCATAAAAGTTTACTTTTGTTAGTATATAATCAGTGTGTTTTTTTTAGTCTTTTAAAACTATATTTGGTTGATCTGCGGAAGCCAATCCGTGCCCCCTCAACGCCCCCTAATTTTCTCTGGGTCTTTTACTGCCCCCTTGAAAGCCTCAAACGCCCACAAGGGGGCATTATCGCCCACGTTGGGAACCTATGTGTTAGATCTTTCGTGTGAATTTAAAAGGAGAGTATTTTATCCATTCTTTCAAAAAATGTTTAAATTACAGTAATACCCCGAGCTCTAACGCGTGAAACTGAGTGATAACCGCGTATGTCAGAGTATAATTTGGGGTATATTAATACATATAAATTATTTTTAATTGGGGCCGGGGACGAAAGAAAATACTAATTTAGAAGAAAATGTTAAGCAAGATCTTAGATACGAGTATCACAAATACAAATCACAAACCGAAGTTATTTTGTTGTAGAAGGTTTCATAAAATCCAACAAGTAGTCTACTGGCTCAAAGATTTTTTTTCTCCCGCAAAATTTCCTTCCAGCATGCTAATAATTTTTTCTCCTTGTTTTGTTGAAAAATATGCTATTCAATGGAGTCTGTATTTTCTAAAATTTGTTACCCCTTTTCAATTAAACTGAGGTCTTCTGTCAAATTCCTAACCATCATTCGATTTTCTGATTGAACTGGATCGAAAGACTCAAGTTCTTCAACGTCTAGTTCTTATTCATGCATTTGTATGGAGTTCATCATGGGTTTTGTGATAAACTCCATATCGTGGGCCTAGTTATCAGACTGCGTAACTCCACCGGTCTAACTGATTTGATATAGGAGTGCAACGTGCCAAGCGCTTTTTGGCGCGATTCAGCAAAACATTCCTTTTGTTTTGTCTACGCCATGCCTCAGTGCGCGCTCCACTTTTACTTTTAATTTATTCCTTCGATCAGTATAATCACTATTTTTTTTTAATTTTTATTTCGTAATAAAACTAGATTTCGAAGGGAGAGGTAGTGGCAAAATTTTAACATAAAATAAATACAATTCTGCAAAATTTGTAACAATGTGTTACTTTTGCTGAGCAGAGATCTGTTTAGGAAGGTGTTTTCAAAAATCAACTCCCAAGAGATTTACGGGGAGTTATAAATAAAAAAAAAATCCTTTTTATCAACTATTAGATCTAATGACTTAAAATTTAATAATTTTTTTTTGTTTTGTTTTTTGTTCAGCTGAGATATGCAAAAAGCTTTTTTTTGTTTGTTTTGTTTAATTTGCAAATCACGATTGTTATATTATCGCCTATCTTGGCGAACATAAACAACAACTTGGCGCCAAGCCCTACTGTATCAAATTAGTATCTCAGATGGAGTTACGCAGTCTGATAATTAGACCGACGATATGATGGTTTGCTGGATTCCCACTATCAGAAGCTGATAGTGGGAATCCAGCAGTTCTCGAATATCATGACTATCCACTTCTGAATTTATTTGCCTGGCAAGTTCGACAACTTCTTCAATCAAATTACCAATTTCATCAGGATCTGGCAATGATTCCACCTGAGTTTCAATAATGGGGGAAAAACACGAATCGCCGAGATTTGAAAATCGTGTAACTCCGAATTCACGTAAGTCGGAGTTGTGTAAGTCGAGGTATTACTATATAGTAATGTACCTGCAAAAAATCATTTGAAGATAATTGTTCACCACGTTGTTCAAAAAGAAAATTGGCACTAATTTCAGCAGGATTTCTCTAAAGCAGGGGTCTTCAAACTATTTTCCACGGAGCCCTAGGTCTCCACAAAGCATACCAAAAAGTTGAGTTGAATCGAGTTTGGTGTTTTATGGCGTAAGAGCCAGTTTGGGCTAAACTGCGCTTAACATTCATAGGTCTGTAGTCTGGACGGGAAAAGAAGAAATTGGATGACAAGATGGAGGGTCGAAAATAGAGAAGGATCACTGGGGTACCCCGGGGTCGTGACACCCGTGTTTACCAAAGATAGTAAGCCCCTTGGGAAAAGGAAAAGATCACTAGAGTACCTCGGGATTGTGGCACCCGTACCCACCTAAAGAGGGTGAGCCCCTTGAGGGGACCAAGAAGTTCCACAAGTCAAAATAAAAATTCGGAAAGGAAACTACGAGTTTGAATGCAAAATCGATTCCCGTTCTCTATGGAGTTTGTAAGACCACAAAGACCGTGTTCCGAACGTGGGTCCCACAGTAGGAACAAAAAAAATGTCACCGGCCAGCCTTTTTATAGTAATTTCCAGGAAATTTTATTAAAGAATAATAAAAGAATATTAAAATATTTTTTTTACGAAAAAGTTCGTGATAAATTCATGAAAAAAAAAATCTACTAAAATTTTGAATAACATACAAAAAATTACAACCTAACAATAAAGTTCGGTGAATAGTCCTGTAACATTAACGTAGATGAAATATTAACGAAAGTTACCTTACTGTCCTTACCACCTCCCTTAACTGTGCATCCCTGAGATCTGCTGTACATGTCCTGGAAACTTTGTAAGAAGTCTTCTTTTGGGATAAAGTCCAAAAGCCTCGTCACGTTTTAGGAATATCGTCAATATAGATAACACGCTTTTCTCATCTCTAAATTCTGGATAACGATTTATCGCACAGATTTGCGGTTAATCTGTTGTTCATCAGCTATCATGCGCGTAGTTAACTGGCCATCTTTAGTGATTAATTTCCTCACTTTTTCACTGTTTCCGTCACTGACGGAGGTCACCAATCTTCCGTTAAGGGTTTTGTCAAAAACACTTTTCCGGCCTTCTCGAAAACGGGCAAACCACTCGTAAACACGCTTCATAGAAAGCGCTTGATCTTCATAAACACGTACACAGTATCGAAAAAGATTCTTTCGGTGTTTTGCCAAGCTTAAAACAAAACTTTAAATTGATCTTTTGTTCCTTCATTTCCCTGTTTTCAGTTAAGAACGAAAGCACTAAACAAACACTTTGTAAAACAAGTCTTACATGGAACACAAATGATGCTCAACTGAACATAGGTGAGGTAGATGGTCAACACTTGTCGCTACGCATGTGCAACGTTTTGTTTCACCAGTGTTGCCAGATCGGTTGTTCTGACTTCATTCACCGAACCTTATTGTCAGAGGTTGAATAATTTAGGAAAAACGAAATTTAAAAATACTCTGGAAAAGAATATTTTGTGATGGTTTAATGCATTTTTAAAACAGAGAACAACACTTTTTTTTTATCACTAAATGCAGAAATTTTCATATTAGGTAAAATTTATATTTAAATTCAATACTTTTGAATCATTGCATACATCTAAAAATAAATCATAGCAGCAACAAAATTAATGGGTAACGAAATTATTTTGGAATAAAGAAATGGAGAAATATAAACTTGTTAAAATGACTCAATCTTCGAGTTACAATGGAAAAAGAAATACATGCTAGCATTTTTTCTCAAAATAATCATATCTCTTGACACCGACTGTAAAGGAAATCGAAAATTTTTTTGTAAATATTTGTGTTATTCTCTCATCCTGTGAGGACTATTTCTCTGATTTCTCTTGTCATCTTTCAATAAAAATAAATAAGTTGGTAAACATCTCTTTGAAATGTTCGTTTTAGAACATTCCGAATGTAGTCTTTGATAGATTACGAATTCGAAAAAAGTTATTTTCCAAAACTGACTGTTTCTTGTTTTCTTTTCTTTCTTTTTTTTTTTTAAAAAAAAAACAACTTTTTTTACAGCATCTTGTTTCAATCGCAGAAAATGAGGTAAAAACAAACTCAACAGGTAAAATGGAAAAATGATTCTAAGAAACGTAGAATAAATCTTTTTGAAGTTTTTCTTCGGTGTTTTCTTTGTTCTAGATAAATCTTTTTATCAGTTTTTCCTGAAGAAAACGGTGAAAAAAAATTTCTTTCACTGAATTCACTTCGTTTCTTTCTTTCACGTTCAGAAATATTTTTACCGAACACTTTTAACAGCAACCAATAAAAAACATTTTTTCCTCTCTAGTAAAATAAGTTTACAAATTGAATACACTGAGCTTTAAGTTTCAATCTATTTTGAAATTTCCACTGGAAAAGTAAAACTAGAGAAAAGCACAAACTGATCAACTGAATTTCCAATAATTATTTAGTTGATAGCAGTCTTTAAGAGCACATCATAAAATAAAAATTTATTCTACAAATTATTAGATTAGCTTCTAAACTTTCCCGCCTTTTTTAGGAAAATATTCTTTTGAGTCATAAATATAAACAGAGATCAATACAAATAAACGATTCATTTTATTTAATTAAATATTGGTTATAATTTTAATAACTGCCTGTAAAAATAAAAGGGAGGGGGATGATTATTACAATAAAGGTATATGTTATTTACTACTTTGAAGTAATAAAAAGAATAAACTGCAGCTCTCACATACCAAACGATATGCAACTTTAGTTAGGCTTAGAAATATATTCTCGTATCAATAACAAAGCTTTCTTTTCTTAGAGAAACTTTTATATATATGTATTTAATTTTTGCTACAGTAAAATTTTAGTTTTCGGAGCAATTAAGTTTTTATATAAACATTTTCGAAGCAATTGATTAAAATATAAACTTAATTTTTGTTTTATTTTTGATATTTTCTTTTCAGTTTGAACATTAAATAAAATCGTTAATTTAAAATACTATAAGCTTTAAAACAATCATAAGTACTTTTTACAGGAGAAAAATAAAGTTCTGTATGTTTAAGAGACTGATTCTGTGTGCTCTTAACTATAATGAATTGTATAAACAAAAACTGATGGTTAAAAAAAATTAATTTAATTTTTTATTGAAATTCACATAATAAATGTTTCAGAATTGCTGAACATATTTTAGGTTAATAAGTACAATTTTTTTAAATCCATTTTATGATTAAAATTACATTATATAGCAATTTTAAAACAATATATTGATGTTAGAAAAAATATATTTATATAAATGGTTTGCACTTTTGTAAATTATTTTATTACATCAAATTGAAATAAATGTATACATTTTTGTTTAAAAATATTATTATACATATACATACATATATATATATAGATAAAAGTAAAAATAATGTAATGATTATAAAGAAGATACAAAATGCTTTCTCTGTAAGCGTATAACTTCTGAAAATTAAAAAAAAATATATATTAATTCTCGATTGATCCTCTGTTTGATTTTAAAATCAAATATTTTCATACTTTAAAAGATTATTTGATTTTAGAATCCATAAATTGAATTTTTGAGTTTTAAAAAAATAGTTTTTGATTTTTAAAAATTTAGTTTAAAATTTTCGCAAATCAACTTTTTTCCTTTTTTCTTTTTTTATTTAATGAAAAAATTATTCTTCCTTAATATTGTTTTTGAAATAAGGTAATAAGGTTGAAAATAGAAATGTAAGTTTGATTTTAGTTAAAATAAATTCTAAATAAATAAGGACAAAAAGAATTACGGGTATTAACTTTAATCTAATATTTTGTGATAACCCCCCTCGGTTTCTGCAATTAAAGCTTTTGTTTGTTCATTGTGCTTCATAACAATACAAATCCACATACTTTAATTTTCATTTCTTATAAAACAATATATTTATTTCAGCTTTTAAAAAGGAAGATGGAAATTTTTAATTATTAATTATATCATTAAAAATTAATTTATTTAAATTATTATCACCTGTAACAAATTTTCTCTTCTAAATACTTTTAATTAAAATTTTTATGTTGAGCATCATCAACTTCTAAACATTTTTGTATGCATGCTCGAGTTAATATCCGTTTTTAAAAATCCCTTCATATCTGATTTTTTTTTTCTGTTCTTCGCACACTTTTATGAGTGCTATAACAAAATATTTATCAATTTACTAATTCTTAAACTAAATAAAATATTTTCAGTCCTAATTAGTAGCGTTTTCATTACAGCCTTTCCAATTACGAAGTGAAAGATGAAAAATGGGTCGCTAATTATTTTCACCTTTATTTACTTCAGCAACAACAACAAAAGATGAACGAAAACTCACACTATTGTGAAAAAAAAAAAGTAATTATAAACTTGGAAATCTTTTTCGGTCAGTTTTATAAACGCGTTCCTATTAACAGAGTTGTGGTAAGGACACTAAAGAAAACTTGGAACTACTTCGGAGAGCTTATTTTAAGAAAACTCCTTTTTCTTTTCGGAAAAGGGGGGGGGGGTACATTTCTTTTCATCAGAATCAACATTTTTCTCTTTTTCTCTCTTTCTCTCTCTGGAGAATCTCGGAAATTAACCGGAAAAAAACTGTTTTTCAGTTTCGACTGAGTAGGAAATATAAGCTCCCCCTCTATTTAGCGTGAGGAATGAAATTTATTCAATTCGAATTTTGGCGAGTCGAAAAAATTTAATTAAATGTTTCATCTTTTCTATAACTTTTTTTTT
>BMAV01008201.1:0-11987 GCA_019973955.1 Trichonephila inaurata madagascariensis | reverse complement strand
TCTTTGTTAAAATTTAATTCTGAATAAATTAAATATTGTTAAATTGAAACCCAAAAAATTCAAAAGGGATTGGTTTCTGAAAATTATCTATGTTTTTGGGGGAATATTAAAGTAGATTTTTAAAAGACAAATAAAAACCTTTTTAATTTGATTTTTTAAAATCAAAATTCAATTTAATTATGCAAATGATCCAAATGAAGCACAAGGAAGTACGGAATAATGCTTGACGGAGTTTTTTACAGATATTTAAATAAAATTTTGAATCAAAAGGGATTTATAACCTTTTCAGCTAATAAACCTATTGTTTTTTTAGAATACAATTAAATTCCCAAATATGATTGTATATTTCGAAAAAAAATATGAGCAGACTTTGAATAAATAATTTTATTTTGGACAAACAAAATTTTTTATTCACCTTAAAACCCCCTCTGAAATAACATTACAAAATATGAAGTTATTTTTCTATCGTGTGGTCATAAGCACAAAATATTTTTTTTCAATTCATTTAGTTATTTTTTAAAATTAGATAAATTCTTTTTAAAAAGGGGAGTTCTCGCGTCCCCCCAACATAACTTATGTTCTTTGAGGGCCCACGAAAAGGAAAAACCTTTTCCAACCCCAATAAAGAAGATAAACGAATAAAATTGTAAATGAGATATACTTAAAAAGGATAGAAGCTTTGATGAAAAGTAGAGCGGCAAGTTTAGAGATAGTTTATGTGAATCTTCAGATCAAATTAGTTGTCCGATAGCTTTGGAAGAAATGGGTTCATTATAAAGAATTTGGGAAACCTCACATATTCTACATTATAGATATCATCAATCATTGAAGGAAGGAGATCTGCAAAAGGTAATATTTTGGTATGGGAATTAGATGAATCGGTTTATTTATTAAAATTAAAAAAATGTTCAGTTGGGATCATGAATAAAGGTTTTAAATTGGGTTAACTCTCATTTTAAATGGTCAATTAGAATTAAGTAATATAAGTTATTCTTAATTTTGTTTAAGAACCAACTTTTCCATCATTTTGATAACCCCAACCTCTAGCTTACGGGATCCGAACGACATAGTCATCACGGGAGGCAATGTCGCAATGGCGCCCGAACGTGTAAAACCCGGGTTGGTAAGTAGGTGGAGGTACGATACCGAAATGTATTTTTCGGGGGCAGAGAACATTGCAGAGTTTATCGAAACAATAGAGAATAACATAAAAGTTACTTGAAACCCCGAATCTGTCGGCTTATTTAAAAAAGTCACCCGGAAGGGGCCCGAGGTACGATTTTTGGTTCGGTGTTAGTGCAAAATACAGCCACGGATTTCGCGCAGCCCGGTAAATTTGGGAAAAGCTTTTCCCGCGGCCCCGGGAAAGAACACAATCACAATTTTACGCGCCCCAGCAGGAAGAAATCGGGAACCTACTGATTTCTTTTTAAAATTAAAAAATCGAAAAAATTTTTGAATTAAGAATGCCCCGCAGATTTTGGGGGATCTTTTTTGTTGACTCGAACCAAAAATAAGAAGGGGAAGTCCCAACCACAAACACGGCAAGAAGTTTTGGGCAAATTGAAGAAAATATTCTGCAAATTGGGGGTTTCCGAACGATAATATAAAAAGAGAGGTAAAAATGCGCATAGGTTTAAATTTTTGATGCTAATGGTAAAACGAGGAATTTGAAGTAGGAGTAGACCAAATAACAGTAGAAATGATTTTAAGAATAGCCGAAAAAGTAATAGAGGGTTGAGAGGAATAGATTTCAAAATAGAAACAAAGTTTTAAAAAGGGGTTCCCATTTCAAATGAGCGAAATGATAATTTTAATAGGGGGGCCCGTAGAAATAGGGGTTCGAGGAAAATTTCATGGGGAGAAGGATGGGAGATTAAATACTGTGGTTAAAGATAAACCCTCAAGGTTGGACAAGAGAACTTAGGCCCCGATATGTATACACCCAGAATTCCCCACGTTCCTATTTTATTAAATAACACTTTTTTTGAAAGCGCAGGGACCCGGGAAGAAAAACTTTAACGAAGAAGAAAAAGAAAATATTTTTAAAAGCAAATTTAAAAAACCGAGCCCAGGAAAATCAGAAGGGTGCGAAATGCCAAAACATGGGGATCGTAGAATTGAATTTTCCCATCAGACAATTTGGGAAATTGGTCATTTCATGTGTTGACGGATTTAAATCCCATGTATTCTTGGTATTGATTTTATAAGGGGTCAAAGATAGTATTAGATTTTGATCAAAAAATCGTTGAAAATTCCGATTCTCTTTAAATAATGTATTGAACCAAATAAAGGGGAAAAAAGGTTGAGATGATTTATCAAGACAAAATTGGGGGGGTAGAAAAAAAAAAACTATTTGTTTAGTAGTTTTAAAGGGTTATTTTCGACAAACCAGGTTTTACTCATTTTTTATACCATGAAATTACACGGAATAACCCACCAGTAGCTTAAAGGCCATATAGGAGACCGCACAAAGCAAGCTAATTGTTTTTCTATAAAAAAAAATGTTACAAGAGGAAACGATTGTTCCAATTCAACCCCCATACGCGTCACCGGGTTATGCAAGAAAATAATGGGTTCCACCGGATAACCCGGGAAGCATAAGATTTGGTAGACATAAAAAATTAAATTGATAAAAAAATACCCCAAACCCCCTTTTTACCGAAATAGATGTTTTATTAACGAACACCCCTATCAAAATAATGTCATTCCCATCTGAAGTGGGTATTTCAAATGGCAGAAAACCCAGTGATATTGTTAAGACCGCATTTGTAGTAAAAGTGGCACTTATGTTTTTAAGGGGATGCCATTCGTATCAGGAGCAGCTCCCAATTTTAAAAAAGCAATTGACATAACCAAAAACCGGTGATAGGAAATTTGTGAATTTTATATGGATGATGTGATAATCTCATCTCCATCATTCACTCACCATGTTGAACATTTAAGGAAGTTTTTCTTTTGTTAAAGGATGGGATTGACATTAAATAAGGAAAAGTGCAAATTTCGGATGAATTGAAATATTTAGATTAATTATTAGTAAAAAGGAATTAAAAACGGATAGACAAAGGTTGAGCATATTAGAGATAAAAACCCCCCCGTAACCGAGGGTCCAATTTTTGGGGATGTCCCAGTGGAGGTTTTAAAAAAAATTATGCGGATTTTTTGGAGCCACTTTATAATCTTAAACAAAAAAAATTTATCTGGCCCAAAGAAGCAAAAAAAGGCTTTCGAAGAGGTAAAGGGAGGCGGTAAAAAAAAGCGCCTTTAAAAAATTCCCAAACCAGGAGCCATTCGAGTTATTTACAGATGCCAGTTCGATCGGTTTAGAGCAGATTTAATCAACAAACAGACCTGTGGTATTTGCGTCACGACACGAACAACGCAAAAGGGAAATACAAACCGAAAGAGAATGTCTAGCAGTTGTATGGGCGTTGAACAAATTCAGAACATATTTGGGAATATTGCCCATTAAAGAAATAACGGATCAGGCCTTAACCCCCTAACACATGGCAAAATTTTCGAGAGGAGATTAGAGGGGCACCTGTGAGAATTAATATGAATGAAAAAACCGGAACTAAAAAGCAGGGGCTGACATTCTTAAAGGGAACCGTAAAAGTATAATTGAGAAAAAATTTAAATTTGGGCCCATAATCAGAGATTTAGTACTTCCCGGGGGGAACAATTAATAACAGAACAAAAAAATGACCCAGAATTAGGTCATAATCTATAGATTTTTAGAAAACCCGGAAGATAACTCGGAAGCAACATATTGAGAATTGGTCCCATTTTCCCTTTTAAATTTAAGGATTGTTATTTTATGCGAAACACGCAACGTCATTAGGGGGAAATGCGTGTATCATTAAAAACTTAGAATGAAATAATGAGAGAATTTCATGACGCCAATTGCTAACTTAGGCAGATTTAAACGTATCATAAAAAGACGTTTGTTATTTCCCCTACATAAAAATTCATTGATCAATATGTCTCTCTGCCATATGTGCCAAATTAATAACTATAAAAAACCCTTACCAGCTGGTCGAAAACCAATTATATCGAATTATCCGAATGAGATAGTGACGGATTTGTTAGGGCCCCTACCCTATATCGGGAAAAAAGAACCGCTATATTTTTGTATTTAAACCATCATTTCAGCAAATGGGGGAAATTTAACTCTTAAAAACCCCATCTCGAAAAAGCGGACATTTTTTTGATAACTTTATATCGCGTTATGGAGCCCAATAAAATTAAAGGATAATGGTCCCCAAAATCCGAAATTTTTACACTTAAGAAAGAAGGGGATGGCATTTAAGTGTGCATATCACCCAAGCAAACGGACTGAAAGATTTAATGAGAAAAGGGAAATGATTGCAAATTATTTAATGATCAACACGATACTTGGATCAATTTACGTGAGTTTGCTTACGCATTCGTACGGCGGTGAATGAAACAAGGGGAAAAACACCTGCTGAAAATTTTTTTGGGCGAAAATTGATTACACCATTTCAAAAAAAAATGTTAATCTCGGGAAAATTCAAAATTAAAAACAAAATATAGAAAAAAAGCTTTGGGCTGAATAAGTAGAAAAAAAAAAAAAGGTGGGGAAAAATATTATAATAGACGGGAAAAAAACATAAAAAAAAGGGAAATGATTGGGGCTTTTTAGAAACACACCCTGTAAGTTCACAGCCAACAAAGTATGAAAATTTAAAAAAAATTTGAAGGACCTTATAGAGTATTAGAAGTTAAAAAATTAAAAAATTTTTTAAAAGGAATGGAAAAAAAAAATTTAAAGGTTAACGTAGATCAAATAAGAAAATTTGTCATAAAATGGAGAGGTCGAATTAGAACAGGGCCCAAATAGTTTAAAATCGTCGAAAACCCCCCTTTCGGAAAAGTACATCAACGATTTAAAAGGGGTCACAAAAAAAAAGAAAAAACTGCGGTGAAACGTAAGTTAGAGGCAAAAAAGGGAAGCCCCAAATAATATAAAATACAGAGAGGACCCATAAAAAGCAGATCACTGGTCAGATCGCTTCCTAGTTCATTTTGGGGGGTGAAAGAAAAGTAAAAAAGGGTAAGGATAATAGGGGGATTAAAAGATCAGGTGTATAGGGGGAATCCCCAAAAAAAGTGGCAAAAAAGGGACCCAAAATATAAATAAAAGAACTTTTTCATCCAGTACTATTTTCAGAAAAAAAAAGAAGAAAAAATCAACAGAAGTTCCAGATGAACCAAACTACAACCTAACCCCGACGGAGAACAGAACAAGAACCCCACCAGCCAAGGAGCAAAAGGGGAAAACAAGAAAGGGGGCGACAAGGAGAAAAGCCCAAACAAGCAAAAAAAAATTCCAGTACAACCGAGGAAAAAAGGGTAGCACCCCCATCGTTGGGCGTAATGGTGGGGGGGAACTTAAAAACAGGTTGTATTGTTTTTTTTTAACTTCCCGTGGCAAAAACAAAGAAAAAGTCCGGGGGGGAAAAGTTAAAGCCAGCGTCAAACCACTGGTTTTTTTTTTTTGGAATTTTGATTGTTAAAAATTTTTTTCGGAGAAAACATTTGTTTGCACATTTGTTTTTTCCGATGTAGCCGTAATGCGTTCCTTTGGTTATTTTTTTATTGTTTATTAAAAATGTTTGTAATTTTAAATATGTGTAAAAAGTTGTTGTATTTTAAAGAATTGGGCATTGGCAGGGGAAAAAAGCCGTATAGGGCACTAAAATAAAAAACATCGGGCCATTGGGGTTTTTTGGGCCAGAGTAGGGGGGAGAGAAAATTATTTGATTTACAAAAATTTAAAGAATAAAATTTAAAAATTAAACATTTATGAAAACAAAATTGGAAACAATGATAAAATTTTTATTTTGGGGAAAGATGAAAATTTTTTAAAAGCCAAAAGAAAAGGGGGCAAAACCAGAAGGGAAAGAAAAGAGAAAATTTTCTTAAAACCGAAAAAATTTTTTAGAAAATTTTTTGTATAGTTTTTTAAGTATTGTTTTAAAATAGACAGAATTAAAAAATAATTATTAATGTTCCCAGTTATTGGGGGTAAAATTTTTGTCAGAGTTTTTTTAAATTTAAATTTAATTCTAAGTGAAATAAAATTAAAGCAAATAAAAGTTGTCAATTAGAATTAAGTAATATGTTATTCTAATAAAAGTGTTTTTAAAACCAACATGTCTCATCATTTTGATAATCCCACACCTCTAGTTTACGCGGATCCGGAACGACATAGTCATCACAGGATGGTAATGTCGCAAAGGTTTATTAAATATAAATATTTTATGTAATTATTTTGTATTTTATAAAGTAAAAAAAATTAAATAAATTTATTATTAAAATTATCAATTAAAAATATTTAAAATAATTATTAGTTAAAAATATTTTAAATTATTATTAAAAATATGTAAATAAATTTATTAAAATTATCTAAAAGGACTTATTAAATATTTTACAAAATTATAAAATAATTAAATTAATAATATATAAAAAGACTTTTTTAATTATATTAATTATAAAATAATTAATTTAATAATAATAATATTTTATAAATTATTTTATAATATATGTAAAATTTTTTTATTTATAGTATATTGCATTTCACAATATAAAACTATTTGTAACTAATTTTTATGTAAAATATCATTTAATAGTTATTATATATTTTATTATATAAAAATATATTATTATTAATATAAAAATATATTTAAAAAATTTAATATAAATATTTGTATAATTATGGGTAATTTTTTACTTTATAAAATACAAAATAATTACATAAAAATATCATTTATATTTAATAAACCTTTTCGATAAATAAATTCATTTAATTTTAAAAATATTTAAATGAATTAAAAAAGGCGATCGATGAATCGAACCCTAACCTCGGCATAGTAAGAGACGATCAACCAACCAGGCTACGGACTCGTTGGAGGAAATTGAAACCTAATTGCATAAAAAGCTGCATGAATTTCGAAGGCTATTTTTCCGAATTGACTAGCCACATTCGGCGTAATTACATTGAGGGCTGAACACCCTTAAGGAGTACTATTATCACACCAAGTCTCGAACCCAAATGAATTTCTTAGTCATGCCTCTACTTGATAGTTCTTCAGGAAATAGGTAAAGGCGTCACAAGAAAAAGATTTACATTTTGGTATTCTCAAAACAGCTTATAAACTATTATAAAAAAAATCGAGAAAAGTTACAAAATTAAGATTCATCGAATTCTTGTTCAAAATCGCTTAAGAACATTTGTCTTTGAAGAAGTCGACGAGTCAGTTTTGAAGTGGATATACACAATGCGAGATAAAAATGTTCCGCGCGATCTCTAGGCCTTTCGTAATAAAGAGAGCTCTTGAATTTGCGAAGGAATTGGGATACGACCAATTTCTAGGTAGTAATGGATGGCTAGAAAATTTTTTAAAAAGGACACGGAAAAATACGCCTGAAGGGATTTTGGGTGCATTGGAAAGATGTGAGGCGTATTATGAAACAAAGCATTTTAAACAAAAAAACTCGAACAGAATTAACAGATTTTACGAGTAATTAAATTTAAGGACGCATGAGATAATGATGTTTAGTTTCTAGTTATAAAATAATGTATGTTTGAAATTATTACTTGTGTGCTTTAAATTAGAAAATTCATTAATTTTAATGTAAAATTATTTTCTTAGTGTTGAAAATACAGTATATATTCCTCAGCATTCTTTTACTTGCAGTTCTTCTTTTTGATGGGTAAGAAATATAAAATAAATATTACTTTACAAAAAGTAATATTTAATATATAGTGTTTAAGAATTTAAAATGTTTTATATGGTTAAAAAATATATTTAAAGATGAACCTCTATATAACGAATTTTCCATATAACAAACTTTCTTTCGAGATTCAGCGACTTCGTTAACAGAGGTCCGACTGTAGCACAGTCGAGCCTGTTTTTGTGCAATATTTTTTATGCGGTGTATGAATTTCAATGGCTTTGGCGCCACTGTAATGTTTTCTATTTACTAATGGCGTAACGGAGAATGTTAGGACCCCTCCCCTGAAAGTCAGGTTTCGCCTTTAATATTTTATAAATTGGGTAAATAGGCATTTAGCGTTAGTCAAGCCTTGGCTCCTAGAGTCCTGCGTCCCCCGTGACAGGACTCAGTGGCTTTTGCTTCACTTATAATGTTTTCTATCTGTTTACCAGTGGTGTAACGGAGAATGTTAGATCCCCCTGAAAGTCAGGTGTTTTACCTTTAATATTTTATAAATTGGGTAAATACGTATTTAGCGTAAGGCCTAAGGCCCCTAGAGTCCTGCCCCCGTGATGGGAGGTGTACGTTACGCCACTGAAATGTAGACACTTCAAGACGCTCTGTTCATTTGTTATAAACAGTCTCCCAACACAATGCGAATTCAGTTGCTTTCTCTCAACGATCCAGCAGCCCGAATTGATTGAAGACGAAACTTTCAATGACAGTGACATTATCAATAATTTGATAAATTATGAAGACGGACAAGAAGCCAGATTCTTTTAGAGCTGGTAAAAATATGCAGGGATCCAGCTTTTCCAACAAATTGGAAAAGCATTTTCTTAAAATAGATTCCAGTTAAGAAAGGAGTATAAAATTCCAAAAAGGACTTCAATCATGTATAGCTAGTTATCGTGACATTTACAAGCAACTGTGTGTGACCATCCGTCCTTCGTCACAAAAACTTATCTCTTACTTTATGTTGCCAAAAAATAAATCAATTGAAATTGCACCTTCAAGTGACGAAAGCGATTTTGAACTTATTCATTACAGGACTTTGGATTACGATGAGTAGCGATTAATTATGTATGTGCATTTTTAAGACTTATTCGTATATACAATGAGAAACTATATGTTTTTAAAATGTTTCCATGTGTAATATTTAATTATTTATTTTGTTATGGAAGTACTCTTACATAAATTTCGTAAATAATTGGCATATTTTATAAATGCGACTTTTTTTCTGCGGTCCCAATCCACCGCATAAAAAAGTTTTTTTGAGGTATTTCCACGAATTAGTTCGTTATATGTAAGAATTAATGAAAATTTTTGATTATTTTTTGTGCGGTCCCTATCTACCGCACAAAAACAGGTTCAACTGTATATATATATGCTGCTTTTTTGTTAGCAAGAACTATTCAAATTTTATATGTATGTATACTATGAATACAATTTATCTTTTTTAATAATTTATTACTTTGAGGAGAGGAGCACCACTTTTCATTTTTGTCCGGTGTGGCAAAACTGCTGGAACCGGCACTGTTGATCGCGACTTACAAAAGCTGTCACAAAAAATCAATTTATTAATCAGGATTTTTGCTAAATCAAAAAGCTCCATACATTTTTGTAATAGGATAGAAAAAAAAATTGTACTCATCTTTTTCTCTCCTCATAATATAGTAGTCTATATTTTCACATTTCAATAAAACGTAATACTATTATACAAACAAACATAGGAAATATAGAGAATTAACAGAAATCTTAATACATTTAACTAAGCCTAAATTAGTACAGCGAGATCGAAATCAATATTTTCCACTACTACAGAATCAAAAAACATAAAAGATGAGTGGTTCCATGCACACGTGTGAAATGAAGATGCAACCAAAGTTGGTAAGTGTTGCCAGGCAGTAAAATCATTAACAAAATAGGAAACAATTGAAAAGTCTGAAATTCGTATCATAGCCGAGTCAGTGGGTTTTATTAACGTCGCACTGTACAGAAAAGCAGGAGCTATTGGCAACGGAACTCTTAATTTTGAGCCTCGGTAGAGGATGACACCCCCTTCTTCAAACTACAACACCACCCCAATGGGAGGACTTAGAGCTCGTGCATCATAGTTGAATAGCATTGGTATCCCTGTTAATAGTTCAAAGGGAACTTAATCATGTTATTGTGTTAATGATTCATATTAATTTAATTAACAAAAAAAATATAATGATGAAATCTTAGTTTTTGCAAACTAAAATAGAAAATAGTCAACTCCAAATTTTATTCTGGCCCAATCATATCTCTAGATATTTGGGGGGGGGATTGTTAGGAGATAATGTATTAAACTATTTCAAGCAAATGATTAATCTGTAAAAACCCTTAATGTGTTTCAAGAGCCTTCTGTCTCTAACATTTTCACATACAGCCTGAATGCAATTTTAAGAAAGAGAAATGAAATCGTAACTTCCACTAAGTATTAATAGTTTAAAAAAAAATGTCTTCTCTAAGTAGTTTTTATCAATTTGGAATCAAATGTAATATCTTTACATCTTTTGATTGGATATCAACCCAATTTCAAACTATAAACTGAGTTATCTCCTGTATATAATTAAAATAAATCCAAACAAATTATTTGATTTGAAATTTATGAAGTCAATACATTTTTGTGTGTGTGACCAATAACATTCTAAATACACAACTAATTTCAATTTTAAAAAGTTAAACAAAATAAATTTCAATTAATAATTGATCAATTATATTATTTGACCCAATTTCAAACTAACCTAAAGAAGAGTTTCTCTAATATATTACTAAAATATCTCCAAACAAAAGATTTTATTTGAAATTATTTTTACTGTTTGTGTGTTAAAAAGAAAAGAACACAAATTTTCCTACCATTATACCAGAAATTCAATTTTAACTGTTTCATTAAAAAATGCAATATTTGTTTTTAAAAGTAATCCATCTTTATCATATTTCTTCAATGTAAGGTTGGAAAAATATGTATGAATTAAAAAAAATTATTTAAGTCAAATTTTAAAAAAGAAGAGAAGGGAGAGAAGCTGTTTTACTTTCACAGAAAGTGGAAAATCAAGTCTGTTAATTACAAGCAAAATTTTAAAATCTGCTACTTGCTTGAAAATCAAAATGTTGAAATTATTCTTTTCTCCAGATATTTGATACACAGGGTCAGCTTTTAAATTTATTTTACCCATTTCAAATTTTTAGTTCTTAGAATAACTATACCAAAAAATAAGCCACAAAGTCACATCACAATGAATTATTTTAATTGGTAAATTAACATTGCAGTTTACATATAAACATGAAGATAAATGAAATTTCACTTTGTTTTAAAATTACCTTAAAGAGCACATACAAATTTCCAGATCAAATCATACAAAGAAATGCACAAATTTCATTTCAGAGAGGAAATGTGTTCCTGCTCCTCAGTTACTAAAACTTAATATTTAAATCAAGGAATGTTCAGAATCAGTAGATATAATTTTCTACAATCAGTACATTAAATAAACTATTTCTACAACCATCCACTTTGCAGTTTGATGGATTAGTAAATTCAAGACCATTTATATAAAAGAAAATGTAACTTATCGAAAGTACAACTATTTTCCTACTTAAATATTCAGCATTTACAACAAGTAGCCTGAAAGAGTTGTAGAAATACCCAACAAACAATCTGAATTAATAAAGATTGATAAAGATTTGTCACTAAATTTTTAATGGCTATGTGACAAGTATTTCACTTAATGTTTTAAAGATGAATATTAAAATCATTTTATAATGTTTCTTTCTAAACATAGAAAATGAAATAAACTCAAATCATGAATAGTCCATCCCTGGACCAAATTATAAAATAACTAACAGTTGATGAGCAAACAATAATAAAATGAAATCATAACAGTATACATATATAGCAAAATAATTTAGATTATTTCAAACTATCATTAATCATGTAATTTTCTATTATTATTATTATTAAAGCAAAAGAGAACTTGTTGACATGAAATTAGGATTGTTCAACTGCAAAAATCCAAATGCTTTGACATTTAAATTTGTGCAATTAGCAGCAACTTTCAGTGAGAATAATCATCAGATTGTTTTGGTTTTAATTTTGTTAAATGCTTCACATCTTTAAAAATGACTGCTTACAAATGTAAATGCTTCCCTATATCGATGACATAAATAAGGCATGACTGTAAAGCAAATGACATTTTTATTTTTGGGGAAATTCTTGTAAAGTG
>BMAV01008200.1:27199-46812 GCA_019973955.1 Trichonephila inaurata madagascariensis | reverse complement strand
GCTTAAAATTCTGCCTCCCCTCACGATAAGGAGGTTGGAGGAGGTGTACTCTTCTGTTGTTGTTAGTTACGCAACCTGATTGACAGTAACATCAGATCAAGGTCCACAAAGTTCCTCGCTGCTAAAGGCTAGATTTGTACGCCTGGCGTTAGCCTTTGCTTTGAGTACCATGCAAGTGACAGTCGATTTTGCTGTCCCCAATTGTTTTTCCACCCCAATTTTGAGGGAGAAACCCTGGGGGTGGTCAGGGGTCTCTCACCTCTCTTCCCCTTCCACCAACCTCACGAGAGGACTTGCGGCTCAACGGCTATTTAAAGTACCCCCACGCCGCGAAGGCCCTATACATTTACAAACATTTATGCCTTCTCCAGGATTCGAACCCAGTCCCTACGGCACCGCAGTCAGCGTCACTAACCACAATATCGGATGGGTGGTGGGGGTGTACTTTACACCACTGCATCTTAATAATCATTTTTATAATAAAATGCTGAGCTATTTTTACTGCATGAATTTTCTTTTAATTTCCTTAATCAAGTGCTCCTCAAACTTTCAATGTTTGCGAATTAATATTCAATCATAATTTTCATCGCCCCCCTCGCCTGCTATTGAATTCAATAATAATATACTTTGACGTTAAACCTACAATACGACTTTAACCTCTTAAGTGCCATCGGCGTATATAAACGTCTCTCTCAGTCAGCACGTTAATTGCCCAGGATGTATATATATATGTATTTCCGAAGCTTTTCTATTCATTGCTACCCATAAAATTATTCCGAAGGCTTCGGAATGCAATGAAAGGACCTTGGCAGTGTTTGCGACGGATTTACTTATTTCAGAGGATTTGCTTATTTATTACTTTTCTACCGCCCTCCCCCCAACACACCACATACGCTCGCCTACGTGTTAAATGGTGGCATTGGGGAGCGAATCGCGTAATTTTTAATCAGCATTTAAGGGATTAATTACAAACCGTGCTAGTTATCAAGAAAAATGCTAATTTTTGTATATAATTTTAGATATGACAAGCCCATGGGGTTACTGGTAATTATAAAACTTGTTCATAACTTACTATTGTTAAATTAATTATAAAATATATTGCTCAGTACTGATATATTTATAAGAGTATTATATCAGTGTAAATGTGTATTTTACTTTTATTATGTCAGAATATATTTTGTTTGTTTACTTTCAGTAAATTAATATTTTTTTTGAAAATAATCTTTTGTTTCCGACTTTTCAATATGGTTGCGTCCCCGTCGTAAGGTTATCACACCCCCCTAGGGGCGCTCCCCACAGTTTGAGGAACGCTGAATTAGAATGCTGATCCATTTAGAAGCTAAGAATATCGAAATAATCATACATAATAAGTTTGATTATTTGGTCTAATTGACAGTCTAACAGAGACAAGTAGAAAGTGATTTTATGAAATATGTAGCTAGTTTCGCATGATTCATAATTCGTCAATTCAATTTGCACATAAAGTATATATAAGATTAAATGCTACAATGATATATAAAACATATGATAGTGATTTCAAAGGAGAAAATAAAAGAAAAAAAAAGGATAAATCATTAAAAATAATTATATCCTGACTGCGAAAGGAGCATTTATTAGCAATTAATGAATTTAAACACCGGAAAAGATTCGTCTTTTGATTAATATCGAACTTTAAAGCAGCATGAAGGATATTGACACTTTCGTAATTTTGAACTTCCGTAAAGGACGAGAACTACATTTGAGTGGAGACCCCACTCTCCTAAGCTCCTTTCCAAGGCAATGTAAGGATTTTGAGCCATCACACATATTTAATATACATCAGTTTCCTCTACACGGTGGGTCTTCAGTGACACCAGGATTTTAACTCAGTACTCGCCAGCCACGAGCTCGTGACCATGATCTCTCAGATACCGCAGCCACGAAAAGTTAACCTTCCTTTTTATATTATTCAGTGAATGTTATACTAAATACTCATTTTCACCAAAGCAATAAGCAACGAGCGGTGATGTAGTTCCCTCGCAAAACGGCCTCGGACTGATTGCATTTTCACCCCTCACTACGAATTGTCTAGGTATGAATGTGTTTAAACACACTGTGTGCTTGACTTGGTATCAAAATTTGATATTACGTGATTCCTATTTCGAGTCAGTTATTTCTCAAAATCCAGCAAATAAACAGATCAACTAGAATACAATTCATTACTTGACGTACTTCCGGTTTTTACCGGAACTTTCCATCACATGCTGATTTCTGTTTATCAAGTTTACTTATCGTGCGAGTACATACAGAAGAGTTACAATATTTGTGTTACATAAATTTTTATTGAAGTACCTCTAACAATGTCATCGCTTTTTAACGCTGAAGGTAAAATTTTCCTATATACCAAATTACTTTATAAAAATGTGTCATTGAAATATTCTCATATTTTATTAATGAAAATTTATGTTAATGTCATAATTTTTGTGTGTTGTATAAAGTAAAATTTTTTTTTCTATTTTGTTATATTTACTTTTCTGCGGTATGTCTTATTTGTTCCATTTCCTGTAAATCAAATGGATAATTGAAATAACATTTTTTGCTTCATTATTATTAAATATGAGAAATTTCAAGTTTTACATATAATTTTGTTTCTGGAATGCAATATTTCAGAATTTTTTCTGGAAGTAATCTTTTGTAAGTTTTATTTTGTTATTTTTTTTTACACAGTATGGTACTATTTACTTTTATTTTAACATTTTACAATATTTTATACAAAATGTTATAATAATATTTTAATTCAATTATCTGTAAATTAAAATATTGTACCTAATTTACTTTAAGACATCAATTTGTGGAAATAAAGTATTTGCTATTTGTTTTGTGGCAAATTTTAAGTAATTTAAAATATTTAATGTATTAATATTTTGTAGATCATCAACATTTGAGGTTTAATCCTTTGAGCGATAAATGGGTATTAGTTTCACCACATCGAGCCAAACGACCATGGAAAGGACAAATAGAAAAAGTTTCTGAAGCAGAGATACCAGTTCATGATTTTAATAATCCTTTATGTCCTGGAGCTACAAGGGCCAATGGAGAAGTATATTAAAATTATTTTTATCAATGGACAAATCAACTTTATTATGTGAAGGAATTGATGTGTAATTTTCATTAATTTTTTATGCATTGTAATCAGTGGCGTAGCATGGACTTTTGCCGCCTGGGGCTGACAGGAAATTTGTCGCCTCTCTATTTTAATTATTAGTCAAGAAAATCAGTAAAAGTAAAAAAAGCAGCTTAAAATTTTTTTATTGATTAAAAATGAAATTTTTGTGTTTTTTTCATAGCAAAATCTTTTATACAATTGTCAATATCAATATGTATGTCGTGTTCAATTTCCAGAATAGCTAAATTTGTTAGCCTTAACGTGGACATAGTTGATCTGAGATCATTTTTGATTAATTTTAGCTTAGAAAAGCTTCTCTCGCAACTGGCATTACTGATGGCAGATGTTAAAAAAATTCTCAACATTATGACAATGTATGGTAAGCCATCTTCAAGTTTGGACTGAATAATATAATTTACTAAACCCAGAGAGAACCAGACTTAATGAGTTCTTTTTTATAGCCGGGGTCTGTTGCAGCTCTGAAAGCTTTTAGACGTATATGCTCAAGTTGGAATTCTTCTTTATTAATATGTTGAGGAGCTTGATCTAAGTTAAGCTCCTTCAAGCTCAATATCACCTTAAAAAAGCATATTTTTGTGCTGGATTCTGCAACTTTTGGAATCTTTCTTGAATTTCAGCAGTTACTTTGTCTGTTTAAGAAAACATTGTTTGCCTCAAGTCATCTTCATATGATAACTGAACATCTTTACTTCCGTCGCTAAATATATGCTTCCTCCTGATTCGTCATGTGGGTTCAAAAGAAATTTCAAGCTCTTCACATAAACTTGTAGCTTATATTAAAGCGTCGTCCACGAATTCCTCTTGTTTTGCTTCTAATACGGTCTGTAAAGCACATATTTTTTGAGCACATTGATGGAAATTTAGTCCCTCTGTTTGCAAATAATTTTGAGCATCATTGGCTTCACACAGCACCAGTTGCCAGAAGCATAAGTAACATAAAAACGAATGTGATTGCATAGCAACTAATAAGCTTCCTGCATCTGTGCATGTCTTAAAGCTTTTGCTCATTTCCGTCAGTTTTGTTGTGCAGGCACGATTTAAAGATTGAAATATTTTTTGAATTTAAATATTGTGGTGCTTGCCGCCGGCCCTTTTTGTATGCTGTCCGGGGCCATGGCCCCCAAGCTATGCCACTGATTGTAATAAAATATTTTGAATAGGAGAAATAATTTGATCATTTGGACTTTAATTTATGCATCTCAAGTAATTTTTGATATTGAAATTCTCACTCCTTCATTTATTGTAATGGGATGAAAAAGTGCATGACTAAATTTCACTGTTATTATATAGTTTAACTATTCCTGGCAACTTTGATTATTAGTGCTTTTTTATGATAAATAAAAATTCTGATAAAAAAAATTAGTGATAATTTGCAAATTTTTTTTACTTTGTTACAAATAAATGTATTTACTAACTTCCTTATTATTATATTTAATTTTTAAATTTTGATCTAATACAGTCTTGAATTGCTATTTATTATTATATATTTGTTCACTTTTAAGTACATGTGTTGTATTTGTAAATATGATATGAATAAAAATTAACATTTAGTTTTGACTTTTAAAATCAATATTTTTAAGCAAATTTGTATTAGTTTAAATCCATGTAAATTTGATCTAATGATTAGGTAAATTGAATGCTTTAATGTATAATTTCTTTGTAGTAAACCTGTTATAACTAAATTTATGTATAGAGCACTTATTGAAATTATTAGTTCCAGCTGAAAGTTTTAAGGCTGTTTTCGCCATAAGTATGAGAGCGGGAACTTGATGGGGAGCACATTTTCGACAGAAAAAATGCCTCAATTTTTATAAAAATTTGTGACATTGTAACTCATGCATTTGTTTATAATATAGTGTTTTTAAAATTTCAAAATATTTCATAAATAATTAGTTTTTCCTTTTAACATGTGAAGGGATAGCTCATTTAGCATTACGATATAGGAAAAAAATTGCGAAACACATTTTATAAAAGAAAAAATGTGTCAACTTGGATAAAAATGAATAGTATGATAAAATAAGGGATTCTCTACAGGATAGTGTAGCCAGAATATAATATTAAAGTTTGTGTGTGTGAGTACTTTTATATCTGAAGAAATATTCTGAATTCGTCCCCTATTCTTTAACATTAGCCGAAGATAGCCTTAAATATTTTCATTTGAGTTAGTCTAACTAGTTTTAAAATGTCTAGATATGTGTGCAGAGTTTTTAAACTAAAACTTACTCATATAATCAATTTCTAACTGTCAAAATTAATTATTATTATTATACTTAAATTAAACTCTTTGTGTGTGTTTTCAATCTAAAGCAATAACTTTTAAACCTTTTTCTCAATATAAGTCTTGAAAATTTTGTTTAATTGCATATTCTGCTTGATTACAGTTAAAAATAAAATTTACTTTTGAAATATGACTGTTAAAAATTGCTTTTTGTTTATTTATTTTTTATTGAACCTAGAAATCCGTTAAAATATTTTTTTGAATGTAATCTTTTTCTTGATTTTCTGCAACAACACAGAAAGTACTTGTTAACAGTGCTTGTCACATTTCTAGAAAATTAAAGTATTGAAACTGTATTAAGAATTCAAGAAGCATTAATTGAATATAATTAAAGGGTACTTATTATACTGTTGACCAATTTTCGTCAAATCAAAAGATATTGCCAAATGCTATGATATACAGCTATAAATGGAAATTATTCCCATACACATTTGAATACAGTAATAACATTGACAGTGTTTGTCAGTATTTTTTAAATTGGCAATGTCTTTTCATTTGGCAAAATTGCTCAAAGTTATAATATGCAAGTACCAATTAAAGAAATAAATTACAATCATGTTATAAAATGTTTTGATGCAAATATATTTCAATAAATTTTATTCATCTTGGAAAATATGAAAGAAGTAAAGGTAGTTTCCAAGTTGTAAAAATGCTTTCAATATTACCAATACTTGACATCATTTTTTTCCTCACAAAATTATCACTTAAGTATTTTTGGTACTCATCTTTAAATAATTTCTTTGGAGTTAATTGAAAATTATATGTTTTTATAATTTTGATATATAAGCATAAATTTTTGAAAAATTTATGTTTATGTAAATATATGGTTAGGATTTTATGTGTTTGATAAAGAATGTTACGTATTAGTGATATTTTTGTCATTTCTTTTCAGAGATATTTGTATATATTCCATTTGAATAATTTTCTTATAGAACTATGAGTACCATAATTTATAGATTTTGATACTTTGTAACTATATGCAGTAAGAATTTTATGCTTTTTAAAATGTAATTTAGTTATTTAAAATGTAATTTTTATTTGTAATGTACAGTTCAAATCTTTTAAAATTTCACAGTTACTGTATTTTAACAAATAAAAATGTAAAGTTGTAAGAATTTTCAATGTGGAATTAAAAATTCCTTCTTAATTTGCAGTATTTTTAACAGATGAATCCAGATTATGAAGGGACATATGTTTTTCCAAATGATTTTCCAGCTCTTCTTGAAGATGTTCCATCACCAGGTAATTTTGTATGTCAAAAATTTTTTATTGATTGTATAAAATTATTTGTGATATATACATTTAATTTATTGTTTCTCAATTTGTTGTATAAAAGGCTGTTTGCTTGAAAATGCCTGAAAAAAATGATAAATGCAGTAATGTATTTTGTGCTGTATTGAAATATTTGACACAAGCATTTTTTATACTCCAGATGAATCATCACATCCTCTGTTTAAAGCAGCAACAGCTAAAGGTGTCTGCCGTGTAATGTGCTTTCATCCTAAATCAAATGTTACATTACCTTTAATGACCATAGATGAAATTATTCTTGTTATTGATACTTGGATCAAAGAGCTTCTTGATCTTGGGACCAAATTTACATGGGTTCAGGTATTATTCAATTATTTTCTGATTTATTTAATTAAATTCACTGTCCATTTTTTAAAAAAGTTTATGATTTTATGGAATTTTGACGGGGAAATTAATTTACAATTTATTATTTACTTTTGGTACTTATATTACTTCATCAGGTGAAATTACATTTTATTGTTAAATAAAGAAGGGAACATTATTAATTTGTTGATTTATAATTGATTTTTTAAACATTATTGTAATATGTACTATTTCAAATTTGAAAGTTTGTGTTCATTGGAACATTTTATAAAATTTTTCTGTCTTTAAAAAATAAACATGCAAGCCAATAATTTAACATGTTGGTACTTTTCCATTTCACAGGCACACATAATAGTCATCAAAAATAACACAACAGGCACCAAATGAAATATTCCTGCTGGTAACCTTTTACAACCACATTTTCAAAATAAGTCGAGGCTTATTTGCAAAATTTTTAAACTATATTAAAATGTTTATGCCTTCTAAATAAAATATTTTAGAACAAATATTTATCAATATTTTTTATGTGTATAATGTGTGTTGTCAATAAAGTCCACTCAGTGAGATTGCCGCCATCAAAATGCTGGCTGCGGTAGCCGAGTGGTATAGGTATTGGACCGTGGCTTGCCTTGTCACGAGTTCGAGCCCAGTACCACTAAAGACCCGCTGTGTAGGGCAGCGATGCACGTTAAATCTGTCGAGAGCTGAAACATCCTCCCGTGGTGTGGTAGTTAGGAGAGGGGTGCCAGCTCAGGTGTCGTCCACGTCACTTGACCATGGTTCAAAATTATGTGGTCCGTCGCCAAAAGCCCTCATGTAGCTAAACAGCGCGATGTTAATATTCAATCAATCAGTCGCCATCAAAATGGAAAAGTACTAACATGTCTTGAATTGTATCAGAAAATATAAATTCTTTTAAAATTATCTTTTTCCAGATTTTTGAAAATAAAGGTGATATAATGGGGTGTTCTAATCCTCACCCTCATTGCCAGGTATTCATCTTTTTTCTTTTCTTTCTTTGTTTTTTACTAATTTTAATTTTGCTCATACATTTACAAAAATTTTGAATTCTTTTCTAGAATTGGAAAATTGGTATATTTTGTTAATTGTTAACACACTTCATAATAGCATGGTTATTTAAATTTACCTAGAATGTGCCTTTCTTTCATTTTTATCTATTTGGATAAAAGATATGATTTTTTCACCCTCCCATTTTCTACAGTTAAAAAACATGTGGTTTTTTCTTTGGTGCTAGTAATATTGGACTTGATTAAAACTTTACTAAATTTCAGATATCATTTTGATAAAAGCGGATTGTTCATTTTTAAATAATAACATTAATCTAATTTATCATTTAATGAACTATAATATCAATGTCTTTATATAAATCTTAATTAATTGAAGTTAAAATTCTGTGTCTTCATTTAATATCTTTATATAATCATTCAGATTTTAAAAGAATTTATTTATAAATATTTTATCATTTTTAATTTCTTGACTTGTTTGGAAGGACATTTTTATTTAAAGGAAAGTTTATTATTTTCAAATACATTTGTCATTAATGACTATTTATTCACCAATGATTATAATTTTCTGTTTGCTTAAATATCTTTTCTATGACTAGTATATATTAAAATTTCTATTGAAATATAAATATCTGCACATAAAAATGTACTACAAAAAATAACAGTGATTTTTGTTTTGTTTTGAAAATAGTGAGTGTCAAATTTTATATATTTACAGTTTTTCAAAAGAAATTGAATACAGTGAAATATGTTTAATGTGAAAACGCTTAAAACAAAATATTGGTTAACACAAAATAATACAATGGTCCTTAAAATCTAATATATATTTTCATGCATATTTTTTTTTTACATGAAATGAAAATTACTTCTGGGAATGAATACTTAAATGTTTGAGAAAGTTTCTGTATTAGACTGTCCTACTGTGTCATTGAAAAAATTCGTAGCATTGAATGATAATGTATGTATAGCCCCCATTATGTTAGATAAAGACATTTTGGAGTTTGTTAAAAGAGCTCAAAGAGTATCATTGTGGCAGATTTTGTCAATGAAAATTAATTTAATAAAGCAACTCCTGTTCTCACATCATCCAAACTGAAAAATTTCATAAAAAGTATATGTGTGGTTATATAGACATAAATTTCATTGGTGAAATGAATAACAAAATGGACAACATCAAACAATTTGTTGAAAGTTTGGTGCCAAGAAAAACAATGAAAAAAAAAATATATATATCAGATTATTTTCTAAAAACTCAATAAATGTTCTGTTTTTCAAAAAAACTTGAAAATTTTGTATTAAATTTTATTAAATTTGTGTGAATGCTTTTGTTTTATTGTTTTTGTTAAATACATGCATATATACATATTTATGTAAACAAAATGTACTCTAATAAACTTAATTTTGTTGAATATATGTATTTTTTTGCAATATCCTTTACCATAAAAAATATTTCAGTCCCCTCAGTTTCATGTTAAACGATTTTCACTGTATAATCTGTGATTGAAACTTTAAACAAAATTGAGATGTCAAACTACTAATCTTTAATTTCTCTCCTTACTGTTGAAGAGAAATGTAAGATATAAATTGCATCTGAGATCTTTGAAACAAAAAAAAAATTTCTGTCAGTTCACCTAATAAAGAATATTTTAAAAAATAATTCTTCCCTCCTAAAGAATATGTATGTCATTTTTTTTCAGTATGTAAATGTGCAGTCTTAGTCTATTATTATTTTATTTTGTATACTTGTACTAATATTTAAATCATTACTTCTAAAGAGTAAATAAATTTTAATTTTATAGATCTTTAATTCATAAATGTTTATGCAATTAATCTATTTAAAAAAATAGAGATTATTCATATGTAAAAACAAAGGAATACTTGATAATATCCAATTGATTTCATAGGATTATAATTTATTTTTAGTTTTAAACTTTTGATTTTAATAAGAGTTTACTTATTCAATATATAACACTACTTATTGAAAAAAAATTTAGATTTGGGCCAGCTCATTTCTTCCTGATGAACCAAGAATTAAAGATAAGCAACAATATGAATACTTTATTAAAAATAACTCTGTGTTACTGATGGATTATTTAAAAGAAGAGCTTAAAACAATGGTAATATTTCTTTTTTTATATAAATGTTTATCTTAATATTTCTTATTTTATATCTTTGATTAATGCATTATATTTTAAGCTGTGAATATAATTGATTTAAACTCTTTCTTATTTTCCTCAGAAACACGTTTATTTTTTTGCCATGATTATTCTGTTATAATCTATAGTAAAACTATTTATATTACTATGTTTTCTGCTCTTAAATTTTCCCTAAAAATCTATTATGATACTGCTTTAAGAAAAGTATATAAATAAAACTTTCTGGGGCACTTTTCCGTTTTGGAAAAGTGTTGACTATGGTAATTTTTTTTTTTCAGAAACTAAACACCAAACACAAACTAAGGTAATAATCTCAAATCTAGATTAAATTTTTAAATTACTTTATTGAGGTGGGATGAAATTTTTAATTGCTTCCAACATTGAAGAAAAAGGTTTGTTTTTATTTTCAAACCTTTATCAATTTTGATTTTTTTGTGGCATTTTTTGCCCCCCCCCCCACCAAACCAAAAAGTACCTTTTTTTCTATTTGATATTATGTATTAAGTGTCATTTAATAGAGTTATTTAAAATTAATTAAATCACATGTGTCACATATCTAATTTTCAATTCTCGATAAGATATGTTTTATAGGTTTCTCAAGTTCGTTCTTTTTGTTTTATTTAAAATTTATATATGAGCTGTTTTAAGTACAAGTACAGTTATTAATAAGCATAGTTAAAGAGTTGAAATTCTAAAAATCTGAAATAGAATCATCAAAATATGTAAAAGATAATTATTTATTTTAGGTACGTGTAGTACTAAGTAATGAATCTTGGGTTGTTTTAGTTCCTTATTGGGCAGTTTGGCCCTTTGAAGTTATGTTGCTACCAAAGAGACATGTACTTAAATTATCTGATTTAACAAAGGATGAAAAGTACTGTAAGTTTGTTGATTAATTATTTTTTTAAATGTCATGCTTTTGTTAATTTTAATTCTTATGGGCTTTCTAATGCTTCTTTCTTTTTTAACAATCTTTTCTCTCTTCAGCTTTGGCAGTTATAATGAAGAAATTACTAACCAAGTATGATAATTTATTTGAAACTTCTTTCCCTTATTCTATGGGGTGGCATGGTATGTTTTATATAATTTGTTTCAATTTTTTTTCTTATTGAATAACATTTTAATATTATATCAACAAATATATGTGTATTGTATCTTATGTAGAAATGTTAAATAACTTTAAGTGTTGAATACATTTTATAACATTGGATTTTTCTATGTTTAGTTTTACTTTATGGTTGTAGTTTATTCTGTTATTTTGAGTTATATATTATTGAGAAAAAAAAATCCAAATCCAAATTTGAATCTTAGTGTGGAGAATCATTTACAATTAATTCAAACGGGATTGTATTTCTAAACCATTAAAATTGTTTAAGAGAAAAATACATATATTGTGTAAGAAATAAATTACTTTTTAAGAATGTCATTAGGCTATGTTCATTCATCAACAATTACAAGAGTGGGACCATTTTAAAATCCTAAAATTTATATGTATTTTTTAAGGCTATAATATATGAAGTTTTAAGGAAGCTTTTATTCTCTATGCCTTGCTTGGATCCATTCTTGAAAAAATGTTTTTGTGTCACTTTTAGTAAAATGTTCTTTTCTTAGGATTAAATCCTTTATGAACAATGAATTAAATTAAATATTAAAAATGCAAGTATTTTAATATATTTATGGCTCAAGAAATCATTGGACATTTCAACTGCTGTCCAATTCTCAATGGAAAATTTTGCATTTGTGTGAATATACTCTGTAGCTATTTTTCTACATAAATAATTCTAAGTTTCTAAATACTTTTTAATATAAAAGTTAAAAGTGTGCACATAAATTAAATTTGTATATAATAGTAAATTATTATTTAAAATGGCATTTTCCAATTTACTTACTCTTATGGAACCCTTGTGACAATGTTCAAGTTATAGGAAACCTCAATGTCTGTGTAATAATATTTTTGCATATTTTATTAATCATTAAGGAAATAAAAAAATGACTATCATTTATTGGTTCATTTTAAAATGAAAAAAGAGGGCAATTACATGAACTAATATTAATGAGAAATCTGTAACATAAATGTTCCACTCAGGGTCTTATTTTCAACATAGATATGCAGGTTTTATTTTTCACTGAAAAAAGATTATTTCTATCCCTACTTTTAATACTTGTTTTAAAAATACTTGTTCACTCATGTGCAATATTGAAAATTAAAGCAATATATAAATTACTTTCTAATTAATTGTTCGATATTCGCTGTCAATAAAAATCCAGAATCCCTTCAAAAACATGTCATTAAGTCTTATTTTCAACAAACCATCTGATTATGAATCTCTAAATTCTTCTTTAAAATAAGGCTCAAGGATGAATATGGAAGTCTGCGAGAATGGATACTATACTGAATGATATAGTTCTGTTGATAGTTATGGAAAATAATTCATTTTCTCTGACACTCCTTTAGGTGAGATACAATTAAACTTCAAATCTGTTGGTATCCATCTTCACTTTTTAGTCCTACCAGTAATTCAAACATCAAAATTCCCTTGTACCATTTCCTCTTTTCATAAGTTTAACTTTCTTTTAAATCCAAGAATTTTGTCATTTGGAGTTAACAGATCTTCTCTGGTGTTGTGTAGTAATTGATTAAGTTGATTTATGTGGTTACAAGTACCTACTAAATAAGTTAGCATCTGCACTGACATCTGCTCCTCAAAATATTTAGTTAAATCTTGTTTGTTGTTTTTAAAAATGTGCATACATTTCATCTTTTGGCTCCAAAACCCTGTTAAAGACTTTGCCTTCTCATAACAACTGCATCTTATTGTATAACAGATTTATGAGCTCATAATCTGCTTTCATGGAACTTTTTTAAGACTCTGAAGTGAAATGGCTTTTGTTTAATATTTCTCTGTGAATAAAACAGTAAGTGAAGACAATTTTCTCTTTTATAAAAGTAATAAAGCCTTTTATGGAGTCAAGAGAGAAGAAGCACTATCCGTGCAAATTGTTAAAGCTTCCAGAGATAATCTAAATTTAGATATTTTCCGAGCTTTTGAAAGTAATAATTATGCTGATGCCAAAATATTTTCTTTCCACATTTCTGAGAGTAGAAGCAATTTTAATTAAAATTTGTAATAATTACAGTTGCTAATAAATTTAATTTTAAAATGTATTTATCTTTTCAAGATCACTGAAACTTTATTTTAACATCTTTTTCATAACATTTGGACATTTTTGTAGCAATAAATAATTGCCAATCACAAATAGTGAAATAGTTTTTGCAGTTGCCACTCAGGGAGAAAAAAAATGGAATATTTTTAACATCCTCTCACTTTTTGGTTATTTTTAATTTTTAATAATGCAAATTTTAAAAAGGTATTTTATGAAACACAATATATAAGTGAATAACATTATACAAGATTTTTTGTGGAAACTTTATCCTTCTGCTAGTTCTAATTTTAAAGTTTCATATTCTAAAATGTATTTCAAATGTCTTAAGTTAACTATAATATCACAATCTGTCAAAACTGTGCTTAGTTCTTTATAAGTTAGGCAAGTGTGTCCTAATACTCTGAATTATGTCTTTTATCATTCTGATAAGTTTGTTCCATCAACCATCCCACCATGCAGCACAGTTGATGGATTAAACTTCCATTCTTTCAAGTTGTTAGCACCATTTCTTTGTATATGGATCTTACTTACTCGGGAGAACCAAGCTCACCCAAAGAGTTTTGAGCTGGAAATTGACCTTCTGAGAAGATAATTTATTTATATACTAAACAAAATACATGAACAAAATGGTCCCAAATGTGGGACACTACCCACAAAATTCTTGAGAATAGGAGGAAGAATATTAAATACTATAAAAGTACTTTACAAAAGTGGCCCCTCACCAGATGTCAGAATGTGGATCAAATCTAGGTGCCTGAGAGTGTTGATTGCATTCACAAAATTAGAACCGTTATGACAAAAAAAAAAATACAGTAGAACACCTTCCTCTGCAACAATCACAAATATTCTAAATATCATTAAAGCATCCGCTGAGGTAGAAGCAACAAACTCAAAAAAACATGGCCCCATGTATTGCATAAATAAGTATATTAACCTAGGCTTTTACATTCTTTTTTGAGAAATAATAAGCCAGCAGTATCAATTGCAGTATTGGGTTGATGCATAATTATCTGGCATTTATATCAGCATGTTTTGCATCAGTGAAAAGTAGCGTTTTGTTTATTATTTTTTGTATAAAAATAACTTTCTCTATTGTTTTAGAAAAATGTTTGTGGAAAACCATAGTCATATTCGAAAAAGGATGGAAAGCAGCACAGTCATTTCGCGATCTCGACAAACTTTTTGGCAAAGGAACAATCAATGAAAGTCAGTGTAGGGAGTGGTTTGCCCATTTCAAATCAGGTGATACCAGCTTGGAGGATAAGCCAGGAAGAGGTCGGCCATCAGATTTCGACAATCAGGTTCTTCTGGCAGCTGTGGAAGAGGATGAGAGCATGACAACACAAATGCTGGCTGAAGACTTCAATGTCAATCAATCCATGGTCGTTCGTCACCTCAAAAGGCTTGGAAAAGTGTGGAAAATCGCTGGATGGGTCCCCCACGAGCTCTCCAACAACAACAGCCGATCACATTCGAATTTTCACCGAGTTACTGCAGCGAAACGAACAAACACCATTTTTGAAGAATCTTGTCCCTGGGGATGAGTCATGGCTTCTCTTCAAAAACGTCAAAAGGTTTGCATTTTGCCAGGTGTTTCTCCCAAAGGAGTACCAATATATGTCCACTGCAAGAAGACTATGTGGTGTGTGTGGTGGGACAGAAGCACTCGTGGAATCGACCGTCTATCAAGCAAATGGGAAGCAGTAATTGTAGATGATGACTAAGCTCCCGAATAATCGTTTAAACACGTTTTTTTTTCAAATATTGCTATTGATTTTGTTAAATAAAATTAGTTGAAAAAACGCCGAATAATTATGCGTCAACCCAATAATTTGAAATGCTGCAGAACTTTTCACTCGATTCTCTGAAAGTAGTTGCTTCAATTTTGTTTTACTTTTATTTTTTACAAATAACACAGTTAGTCAGTACATTTTTTTTATAGTTTTTCTTCCATTTACTATCTAAAATTTTTCTCTAAGACTCAAGAGAATCTGAACTCCTACTTGTCAGTTCTTTTCATGAAGATAAATAAATCACTTAACTCAACTTCATGTGCAAATTAAATTCACATTACATTCTGAGTGGATAGAATTAAATTTTGAATTGTGCTTTGATGCCAGTCTATTGCAAGCCTTATGAGCCATTCCAGGATAATATTATCTGCATTGCTTATCTACAAGTATTGCTACATTTTTACCATTAAAATCTATTAATTTAGTTTTATTTCTCTTTTTTTATTTATTTTTTTTTTATTTAAATGCTTATAAAGTAGTAAAATAAAACTTTTTGACCTTCTGCATGATCCTACTGTTTTTACCTTTCAAATGCATACACAATCATATTCACTTCCCTACTTAAGTTACCTGAGTACTATACCAAATCAGAAAAAAACATTGTTTTCCCTTTTATGATGTATGCATGTATTTCCCTATTTTCTGAAGAACCCTTAAAAATAATTCACGAAATTCTGGTTGGGAAACACTGATTTAAAATACCCCTTATTATTTTTATCTTCAAGTATCTTGATTGCATTTTTTTTCTTGTTTTTTTCAAAAGTAATGAAAAATTATTATTTTTGGTTATATTATTCAAATTTTACTTATTACATATATTTTTAACTTTTGTTGCCAATAATTAGCTAACATTTTTTCATTAAATTCATTTTGTAATAAAATATACATTATATAGGAGCTCCAACTGGTCCTAGTCCAAAAGATTACAGCTACTGGCAACTACATGCATCTTATTATCCTCCTTTGCTACGCTCTGCTACTGTGAAGAAATTCATGGTTGGGTATGAAATGTTAGCTCAAGCTCAACGGGATTTGACTCCTGAACAAGTAAAGTTCTTATTTTTTTTCCCTTTGTAAAACAACAAATGCAGATTATATCACCAAAAATTATTTTTAAAAATGTATCCAATGTAATATTTTAATAATTATTATTAAGATAAATTATGTGAATCAATATCTTGTAATTATATAAATGTGAAGGACTTACCATATTCTTATGTTTTATTGATAACAATTTTTGTAAATTAAAGCATATGGAATTTATAGATAATTATTCAAATTATTACAAAAAGTTCTTGCTAAAAGAAAACCAAATACTTGCTTCTCTGATTATGCTAGTTTCCATATATTACAATAAATTATTATCTTAATTTATCTCAGGCATAACAGAATTTGTCAACAAAATTTTTTTTATCATGTGTAGATTCAGTTTTAAGCATTCTATGAAAGAAAATATACTGTTTTGTTTGTAATCTTTACCATTGGTTGATGGAACTGTACACATGTTTTGCTCAATTATACTTGCAACAGCTGCTGGATGTGCATTGATAGTTGCATTGTGGAAGAGTAAAAAAAAAAGAGATGTGCGAAAGGGATGTTGATAGTTTTTCGTACAGTGTTGAACGTTAAATGTAGTGAAAGGGCTTCTTTTGTAAGTAGCCTTAGGGAAGATGTGATGGTTCAAGTGATTAGGATGATTGGTAGCTTGTCAAAGGTATGAAAATCCAAGAAGTGGAGGTGCCAGCTGTACTTGCTCACTTTACTTTTACTGCAAACCAAAGTATGAATTTCAAAATTGATAGTATCTGCAATGTTTTTGATTTTTTTTTTCTATAAAAATTTTGATGATGAATTGATATTATTACAACCGAAATGAATCAAAATGTAGTAGAGTATCCTCATAATAATGCCTTCAAAACCATTGTATTCTACTTCTTAAAGGGAAATGAAGAGTTTTTTTTAAAGGAATAACTGTTCTTCTAGGTGTAATAAAGGAACCATAAGTCCCAGATTATTGAAGTAAAAATCAGTTGGGGAATGCACCATTTTTTACACAATAACATTTGTCATACAGACAGACAATTTTGCCAAATGAAGTAAAACTTTCACTTTCACAACAATTATGCATATAATGCAAGTACTCATCCTTGACCAAAATTAAATAAGTTATGGCCAATTCTGCAACATTTACTTGAAAAGTTTCAGAGTTTTAATTATACCTTAAGGAGATATAACAAAGACAAAAATTTACTTCTTTATAAAGAAAAACTTGAATGGATGCAGCACATTTCTTTGAAGAGAGCACAATTTAGAATAAAAAGCTACTTGTGTGGTGGAGTGAATCAGAATCTGGGTCAGTACATCTGGAATGTCATAATATACAGTAGAAAATTAACTCATTTTGATATTTTATTTGATGGTCACACTATGTCACCTCCAGTTGTATGATTCATACAAAATTGTACTAGAAAAAGAATTTTGTAAGACAATGGACATTTTTATAACTTGCTGAATTTGGTTGATATGTTGATCAAAAGAAGAAATGTGTGTGTGAGGGGGGGGGGAATGCTTCAATTAAATAGAAAAGATTTATTTCAAGATCTAAAAAGACAAAAAAATTAATAAAAAAAATTGGGTTTCAGAGAGGGAAAGTAATGTGATGAAATGGAAAGATAAGAATGTCTAATTTTCTGTAATACATGCAGTTGAAGTGCAGAATGTGAGAAACAGGAAGATATAATACCAGAACCTAAATGTGATATTAACTACAATGACAAAATGGATGATTGTGGATAAAGTTAACTAAAACTTAGCTGCTTGTTGCAGACTAAAATAAAGGAGAAAAAATATAAGATTTCTTTTTCCAAATCTAATAAAGATGTGGCTTTGTGGAATTCTTACATTTTGTACTGTAAATCAGGAGGTTCACAATCTTCTAAATAATTTAGAATAAAACTTGTAGAAAAACTAATTGTGGCAATATTGTCATTGTGACAAGCTTTTTATCATATCAGGAAGACAGTCTCAGCACTCAAGGCATTTTCCAGATGTTATTGCTGCTATTGAAAAAAAAAATTAATCCAATGTGAAACTGTGCTCTCTGCTTCCATAAAAGAGATTCTTGATTCATACAAAGACTAACATTTAACTTTTTTCTTTTGCCTGAGATAACATCTAACTGTTAGTAATTGATGATAAAAAAAAGTAGTAAACTGATGATAAAAATTAATGCTATCAGGTTTGTAATAAATAAAAAATTCAACTAAAAACCTACATAATGTTTTGTCTTGGTTGCTTATATTTAGTAATAGAATTTAAAAAATATGATGATGAAACTTTGAATGCTTTTAGAAAATTTAAGCAGTAGTTGTAGAAATGATGAAATTCCATAAATTTTCATTTTAATATTTGTAGTTGGAACAGGAATTACAGAGAAATTTGAAACAAAATATTTTATGGAATATTGTAGTTTATTCTGCTGGCAAAGTTTTAAGATCTAGGTGGTTATTTTAATAAATATTATATTCATTATTGTTAAAGAAAAATTCTGTGATAGAATTGAAAAATATGTGAAGAACATTAATTGTTTATTGAATTCTGCATTGTACATTGCTCAGTTGATTTTTTCCTCACTTTTCTTTAATTTATAGTTATATTAAATATAAAAAAAATTTTTACGTGAACAATGTTTTTGATTATTTCAGCTAAATACATATTTGAAAATTTAAGGGCATAATACCAGTTAATTTGTATTTGTATGATAAATAAACTGTATCTGGATAAAAAAAAACTTGTAAGTAACTGAAATAATTATAATTATTATTAATAAATTATTAATAATAATTTTACACCACATTCTCACTTAAAAAATTAATTCATGAATTCAAAAATGAAAATTTAATATGTTTGAATTGATAATCTTACTATTACTAATTTTAAAAAATATCACTTGCATGTTTGTTATAATGATTACTATAATATATCCATCCTTCTTCTCATATAGGCTGCTGAAAGACTGAGAAATCTATCTGAGGAACATTACAAATTGAGGAGATAAAGAATAAGGTAACTATTGAATTATTATTTGTAAGAATAATCATTACTTGATGTATTTTTGTGCAATTATTACATCTCATTTTTGTGTGTGCTAAACTGAAAACATTTAAAACTTCTCCTATAAATATAGTATCTCTTAATACTGAGCATTTGTTAATGGATTAGAGCAACAATTTTTTAAATAAAAAGAAAAATGAAAATATATTGATTTATTAAGCTAGAACATTTTTGAAGTGAATAATGAGGAATACAGAGCAAAACAATCATTTTTTTTTTTAAAAAAAGATATCCTAGTATCACAATATATGAAAAGACATTGTTCTGAGAATCTTAATTTACCACAGATTTATCTCATTGTTT